>CATIWM010307407.1:0-13864 GCA_949671775.1 Mallotus repandus
AGAAATGGTCAATCTAATAGACCCACAAACACAAATTATATTGGTTAAATGACTTGAGAAAGGTTAACTTTATCTAATCCTCTTATGGGTTTTGCCTAATGCCTTGTATGCTTGATGTTTGCTTATTTTCATAATGATGATGAGAGTTAAACTATGACTTTGAGTTTCATTTGATTTATGAATGTTGACTTTAGTATTACTTGAGAGAGAGTGCTCAATGATCTTTGAAAAAACTTGAGATGTGGTTAGAGTTGGTTTATTCTATCATTTAACTTAATGACAATGTGGTGCTTAAATCTCCTAAAAACATGTTTCCCAATTAATTTAGTCCCTTATTAAGTTCGTTAGCCATAGTTAGATTTATATTTCTTATTTATTGATTAATTAGTTTGTTATTTGTTTTGTTTAAATTACATTTGTAAGCTCTAACAACTACAATTAAGACTAATATGTGCTTATTATCAATCCTCAAGTGAACAATACTTTCTCATCACTTTATTACTTATCGACGCGTGCACTTGTGGTAAGAAGATCAATAAGTTTTTGGCACCGTTGCTAGAGATTGAGCAATTAACGTTGCAATTAGTTACATTTTTATTGGATTAGAGCATTTTGCTTCATTTATACTCTATTTTTGACTTATTTTACTCTGTTTTAGGTACTCTTGTGGTTGTGTATGCATAACACTAGACGTGCGAGAAAAGAACCATTGCTCTTTATTCTGAATTTGTCTAAGTTCTAGAAAGAGAACCTTAGGAGATCAAAGAGTGAATTTAGAGATAGGAGCTCAACAAGCCGCAGCCGAGCGAACTCTTCTTGAGTTTCCTATGCTCAGTTTGCAAGGGGCTCAACAGAGTATCACTAAACCAAACATCTAAGCCAATAGTTTTGAAATCAAGTATGCTCTTATTCTAACTTGTAGTGACTATTTTTCAACTCTCTCAATTGATTTAATGTAAATTAATTATATTAATGAAATAACATTATTATTATTATTAATGTTCAATTATTTAAGATTATTTCGATATATTAGAATGATAAAGAAAGGATATTACCAAATAAATCAAGAAATAAATAATAAATAATGAATAAATAAAGGAAAAAAATGAGATGTAATTATTTGAGATGAATTAAAAAAGCATCTCAAAAGAATACTTTTAGAGACATTTTTTTCATCTCTAATGGAATCGGCTTAAAAGTGGCTCAGCTCAGCTTAGACTTTTAGGGTCTTTTTTTTTGTCTCAAAATTCAATGTTTTAGAGATGTTTTATGAAATTCGTCTCTAAATACTATCAGTGATAGGGCTATAGCGACGCTAGTTGTGACATTTTATTTTTGTCTCAAATACTTATTAATGACGTTTTTTTTTTCATTTTTAGAGACATTTTGTTGATGTCTTAAATTCTCATTTTTGTTGTAGTGTTCTACAAATGATTCAATCTACTAGCCAATTTATAGCTTACCTTCAGAGGATCCAAACATGCACATAGCAAATTTTTTAGAGATTTGTGATACATTTAAATACAATACAATTTTCGACGATGCCATTAGTTTGAAAATTTTTCCATTTACGCTCAAGGATCGAGCCAAAGCATGGCTCAACTCACAATGACTAGAATCCATTACCATATGGGATCTTCTTGCAAATGGATTATTGGCTAAGTACTTTCCACTCGTAAAGATGACAAAGATCATTAAAGATATAATGACTTTTTAGTATTTGGAGACTAAATATTTGCGTGATGCGTGGGAAAGATTCAAAGAGTTACAATGAAATTATCCACCCCATGATATTCCTAAGGATGTTCTTATTCGTACCTTCTATAATGGGGTTAATGAGGTCCACTAAGGACACCATTGATGTAGTTGTGGGAGGATCACTTATACGAAAGATGGAAGATGGAGCTTTTGACATTTTGAAAGAAATTGCCAACAATAATTGTTTATGGCCATCAGAAAGACAAATGGTTCCCAAGTAAGGAGGGAAGATAGGATTAGATGTTGTCACTTCTATTCAAGCTCAAATTGTAGCCTTATTAAAGCAAATTGGAGACTTGACATTAAGAGGTAATGCCATTTCACCTTCCTCTACTATGTCTTGTGAGCATTGCCATATGCTTGGTCATTCAACAATTAAATGTAGCTTTGGAAGTGTAAACATGTACAAAGATGGTATATTGGAGAATTACAGCTATGTTGGGAACCAATTCTAGCCAAGGCAATTAAATAATAATCCATTCTCGAATACTTACAACTAAGGTTAGAGAAACCACCCCAACTTCTCATGGAGTAACAATCAAAATTCACAAGGCTTCTCAAATCAATTCTCTAAGCTGTCACCACCCGAATTTCAAGCTAAATCAATTAATGATAAGTTTTTAGCCATGGAAACAAAAATTAAAAAGTTTTTTGATGTTGTTACATCTAAAATTATCAGCCAATAAGAGAATCAGAAAAGAATGGAAGCAAAGTTTGACCAAATTGTCAAGAACTATGCTTCTTCAATCTATAATATTGAAGTTTAGCTTGGCAATTGGCGAATGTTGTTGCAATAAGAGCTCAAGGGCATTTACCAAGCAACACAGCAGTTAATCCAAAAGAACAGGTGAAAGCCATCACTTTGAGAAGTGGTAAAGAGCTTCAAGGTCATAAACCAATACCATTAAAGGTTAATGATGAAAAATAAAATCAAGAGGTGAAAGATGAAGAAATACAAAAGAAGGCTAAAGAAAATAAGCTTAAAGAACTACGAGAAAAATAAGTGAAGCAGCCACCAATCATTGATACATCTAAGTATGCTCCAAGGTTGCCTTTTCCTTTAAGACAAAGAAAGATGAATGATGATGAGAAGTGGTTTGCTAAATTTTTAGAAACTTCCAAGAAATTAGAGCTAAAGTTGCCTCTCTCAGAAGCATTGAATGAAATGCTAAAGTACGCAAAGTTCCTCAAAGATATTATCACTAGCAAGCGAAAATGGAATACTAATAAGATGGTGCCTCTAACGGAGATGTTCAGCTTCATCATTTTAAGAAAAATTCCAGTGAAGCTTAAAGATCTAAGGAGTTTTACAATTCATTGCATTTTTAATTCTAAAGAATTTCCTAAATGCTAGTGTGACTTAGGAGCTAATGTTAATCTTATGCCTCTTTCTCTTTTCAGGGAGTTGAATTTTAGCGATGTGATCAATATAAACATGACTCTTCAACTTGTTGATCACTTAATCAAAAAGCCAAATAGAGTGTTTAAAGATGTGATTGTCAAAGTTGACAAATTTGTATTTTCGGTAGACTTTATAATTCTAGACTTTGAGTAAGACAAGCATTGTTCCTTAATTTTAGGAAGACATTTTCTCAATACCGAAAAAGCTTTGATTGATATGCATGAAGATAAAATTACATTGAGAGTTAGAGAGGATAAGGTGGAATACGTGATGAAAAAATTCATGAAAGATATGAAGGATGATGATCAATATAATAAAGTGGAAGCATTATAGAACAAAGATGTGGTTAAAACAATATCGCTTCCAATAAAAAAGAAAAATTATAGCCAACCAGAATTCTCTAGTTTCACAATGGAAGAATAAGATAAAGAAACTAACCAAAAATGAGTTTGAAAAAGAAAGTTATACAAGCTTTCAAGGTGATATACATCCCTAAGAATCATACTTACATAAGGGAAAAAATTGTGCCTCAATTGACATATGATTAGGGAATAGAACATCAAGGACTAATTAACTTCAAGGATGGGGGATGTTCATCCTCCGCATCTCATTGAAACACGAATCCTAGGGGCATGGTCAAGCTAATGACCTAAAATTATCATGTTTTTATTTCATTTCATTAGTCAATTTTCAATTTTAATTATGCTTTTGTTTAGTTGTTAATATCTTCATATTAGGAGTTGTTATTTGAATGAGTGTTAGTGGTAATGTTTGGCTACTTTTGTATTTCCAAGTGCTGCCGTGATAGCATAAGGTAGCACGATCGCTAACTCCTCACTTATTCCAGTGTTAGTGCCTATCACATACTTGCTATAGCTCAGCGATCACGAATGTTGAATTCCTCAACTGAAAATATTTCTGTCTCGATCGTGGGCTTGCCACGATCGTATTTTCCCCTAGTAAAATTGTTTTAATCTTTATGTTACCATCGTGTTGCAACCCGCAATCACAGATGTGCCCTAATTTATAGTAAAAACTGCCACCACCCACTTCCCTCTCTTATTTCTTTTTCAAAACCCACGATCTCCACCCTTTGCATGACCATTTTAACTACCCCAAAAACCGATTACCCATTCAAATTTTTTTTAATCTCATAAAAATCCCTTCCATTTACTCTCTTCTCTCCTCTTTAACCCTAATTCTTTTCATTTTATCCCCAAATTCTCAAAAACCCATTCACATAATTTAATTTCTTCCAAAAATATAGAATAAATCTTCTCAAGCCATGTCACGCAACAAGAAGAAGATAAAGATGACGGTGGCCAAAATCCCAGAAAAGGAGGGAGAAATCGATCTCGCAAAAAAGTATGGAGCCTCATTTCCAATCCTCTTCCCAAAAAAAGGAGATAAGTATATTTATCTTTCTCAAAGAACTTTCATTATTCCAAAATGTTTTGTATGGAAACTTTAGAAGGTGTCTCAAGGATAGGGTGTTTTAGCTTTATGAACGATTAGGGTGGAAGAAGTTTGTGGGGTTGACTCATGCTGTGTATAGAGAATTGACATTAGAATTTTATGCAACTCTGAAACTCTCTAATCAAGCACACAAGAAATTTGAGTGCCGGCTTAATGGGAAACCCATCACTATTGATTATGATACCATGTTTAGGGTATTTGGGTTTGCAAAAGGAGAGATATGTGAACCACCCACTAAGTACAAGTTGAGAGAATTTTAGAAGGAAATTACTTCGCTAGATGAAGTCTGGGATGTTCGTGGTTCTCCTAGTAGGTTGACTAAGGATCATAGCTACATTATTATGCATAAGCTCATGTGCCATTCCATTTTTGGGAAGATAGAAAGAAAAAAAGTCTCCAGAAAAGAGTTGTTGATGTTGCGGTATATGCACACGTCTATAAATATTTCAACCACGTACTTCATTCTGTAGATGTTCTGGCATGTTGTTAGAGCCCCCAAGGAATTAATTTTAATGGGCCATATAATGACAGGTTTGGCATTGCACTTTCAATTTTTTAATCTCACCACTACTAAAATTCCTTCTATTTCGTAGGAAAAACTTAGTTGGCTTTTGCTCACAAGAGCCGAAATAATTTCATCCTCAACGGAGTTAAGGGAACCTACTATGAGGAAATGTTTTTATTTGAGGCAATCAACATCAAAGAGAAGAAATTTTCCCCAACCTGATGAGAGTGGCGATGAGGAATCTGATGAAGAAGAAGAAGGAAACCAAGAAACACTTTCCGAAAAGTTGAATCTCTTAAGTGCAACAGTGGATTCTCATTTTTGAAGCCTTGAAAAGTCTGTGGAAAATAAATATCATGAACTAAATGACAAGCTCATTGACATTGAGTCTGAAGCTTCTTATCATCGCTTCAAGCTTATGGAGTATTTCAAGGCTATGGGACATAAAAGTCTTCCTTCTCCTCCTCCACAAAAAGTTGCACCTTCAACTTTCGACTCTAAGTTTCTTTTCCTTAGCTTTTATTTTAATTTTTAATTTTGTTTTTAGTTTTAAAACATACATTTCAGGTTTATAATTTTTTCTTATGAGTTTTATTTTATTTTTGTTATGTTTGTGCATAATACATATTATACATGTGCATTTTAGGTGACCTACACACATTAAGGACAATGTGTCATTCGAGTGTGGGGGTGAATCATTTTGTATTTTTGGATTTTTGGGTATATCATATATCTTCATTTGCATTTGTGTAAATTTTACCTAAATTTTTGAAATTTGATGCTAAGCACTTAAATTTTTATGAATTATCTTTATGATGAACTTTCTCTATGTTTGTGGTTTTGTTGAGCCCTGGTTGTTCAATCTTATTTTAATGGTTAGTTTGATTTCTTTTAAGCTTAGTCAACACTTTGAGTTGAGAATTTTAAACATTTGATCAATCTAATGCGTGTTGCTCATTTGAACATGATTTTAAGTTGATGTTTTTGGAAGTAGTATGGTGAATGAATTAAACTCCTTTCTAGGGTTACCTTTAGTTATATATGAAATGAATCGTAAACCTACTCTTTCCTATTTCTTAAAAAAAGGAGAATAAAATGTGCTAAGGGATTTCAATTCCTATATACTCTAATTCTCTTATACAAGAGTACAAGTATTCAAAGAAACCTCTCAAGGTGTTCACATTGAGTAGTTTAGGAAAGACGGGGAACTACTAAGAGTGGAAAAGCACAAAAGCTTAAAATAAAGAGGATAGAATTTATTTCCGCATTCCAAATTAGGAGCCACCCTAGATTGGAGTCTTTTTCATTCATTTGTACTTTTCTTAAGATTTTGATTCATAATTGTATGATTATGAGTGGACAACATGCTCTTCACTTGGTAATTTATGGTTGTTGACTTGATTTGCTGACATTGTTTTTGAGGATAGTAAACTAGCTATTAAGAGAAGATTGTGACATAAGCTTGATAAAATTTGGATATACACTTTGTTCATTGCACCAATAGCTTGTGTTCTTGAGTTTGCTTAAGGACAAACAAAGATTCAAGTGTAGGGGTATTTGTTGGTGCTAAATTATATATAGAATTAGGACTCATTATGGCATTCATTGAAGACCCACAAGCTTCTTGATGACCATTTCTCTTCCTTTATCTTTTGTGAATATTATTTTGATTAAATCTTGGGTTGTATTTGAACTGAATCTTGATTATCAAGCCATGAGTGGCTAGTTACTTTTATGTTGTTGGGATTTTGAGACCCATTTAATTTAAATTAATATGATAGAAGTTATTTTCTCTTTTATGCATATTGGGTTTGTTATACTTGTTGAATGTTATGTTTTGGCCACATATAACTTTAGTTTAGATTTATACATTAAGAAATGGTGGATCTAATAGACCCACAAATAGAAATTAGATTGGTTAAATGACTTAAGAAAGCCTAAATTTATCTAATTCTCTTATGGGTTTTGCCCAACGCCTTGTATATATGCTTCATGTTAGCTTATTTTCATAGTGATGATGAGAGTTAAGCTATGACTTTGAGTTTCAATTAATTCATGCATGTTGAGTTGAGTATTACTTGAGAGAGAGTGCTCAAGGATCTTTAAAAAAAACTTGAGATGTGCATTAGACTTAGTTTATTCTATCATTTAATGTAATGACAATATGTTGCTTAAACTTCCCATAACATGTTTTCCAATTGTTTTAGTCCCTTATTAAGTTGGTTAGCCATAGTTTGATTTATATTTCTTGTTGATTAATTAGTTTGTTATTTATTTTTTTCAAATTGTATTCATAAGCTCTAAATAACTAAAATTAGGTGCTTAGTATCAATCCTCAAGGGAACGATGCTTTCTCATTACTTTATTACTTATTGACCCATGCACTTAGGGTAAGAAGATTAACATAACTTCAGATGTTGAAGGTGTTTCTTTGCAAATAAATCCACTTTCTTAGACTCTGACTCAACAGTTATCATATTTTCTAGTCCCTCAATGACAGGGTTGCCTTTGAGCTGGTTCAAGTGTTCCAATCCAATTCCTATGCAACCATGTTAATTTCGTAAATCCCATTGTCATGCATTCTAAACTATAACAACCATCAATAATGAGGCACCTTAGGCAATCAAATTTTTTATACCTCTTGGCAATTCTTGAAGAAGGCTATAGTATTTAAGATTTAGAGTTTGTAAGTTATGCAAATTAGTTATAAAGTTTGGAAGTGTTGTCACATAACCAATTGAAATGTCAAGATTCTTTAAATGCTTCAACTTTCCTATAGAACTTAATGGATCTTGATTTTTAATCCAACAATACTGTAATGCACACAACCTTTGGCAATTTGACGTAATCCTATTCAAGTGACTATAATGAAGAACCTTTATAACCAGTTGTCTTATACTTTTATTTGAAAACCTATGGCACAGTAGTGCAAGAAAAACCTTTTAAAAAATTAATGAAGTCCTATATGGAACCTTAAAACCATGAACAAAGCATTTGTGAAGGAATATCCTAGAGCCATTGACTTTTTCAACAAGTCCTTTTTCCAACTCTACATAATAGTACGCATGTTGGACTTTTTCAGAAACTTTGTCCATGTTTTTCCTCGCCACCACAATGCAACTGTCGTTTTCTATTAATTGTGCTAAATCATGCACAAGATCATGCATTTTGTAACATTGTCTATTGTGACTATCTTTAAAAAATTAGAAGAAGGACCTAAATAATAATTCATCAAAGTAACAGACACCTATCTCTCTAAACATTCATTTCTACTTGATGAATCTACAATGTAATCTTGCGCCATCCATAAATGTATGAGCCTTTCTTTATCAAACTCATAATCTTTTTGAAACATGGCACAACATGCAAAGCATTGTCTCAAATGAGTTGGTAAGTGGTCATATACAGCTCAATTTCAATATAGGAAAAATGTCCCCTCTACTCTCAATAGAATTCCATAAATCATTTTCTAGCACAGACAACTACTCACTCTCTTGACTTTTCAAAAACATTAGGCCTCCTAAGCTTCTTATTGCAAGTGGAACTCCTTTGCATTTCCTTGCTACTTCTTTCTCAATATCCATTAATATTTTATTTACCCACATAGTACTATGCCTCTCCAAATGCTTGTTTTTCAAATAAATTCCAAGCCTAGTTTCATGCTAAACCCTGCAAATTGTAAGGGGCGTTAACAGCCATAACTAATGAAAATTTTCTACAGAGAGAGAGAGAGAGAGAGAGAGAGAGAGAGAGAGAGAGCATCAGCATCACTTTAGTTAAAGGGAAAAGCAAGGTTTTTATTTTTTTAATATTTTTTTCATTTTTTTTCATTTGATACTTTTAGATATCCTATAGTCACATGCGCTCCAATTATTTCAGAGTTTGAGTGAATTTTATAAGGAGATAAATCTTTCAGCATATTTTTTCTATACATAATATTCAGACTCCAGATATTATTTAAAGGAATCTATATCTTATTTAAGGAAACTCAAGAAAGTAAAGCATTTCCTAAACCTGAGAAAGGGAACTAATGCACAAGTAATTAAAGAATTGAAGAAAAATTCTTTACTTCTTAATTAGTAAAACAATTCCAAGAAAAGTATAATATTATTATTAACCATCAAAGAGAACAATAATAATTACTTACTTTTTCTTAAAAAAAGATATAAGGTGATCATTCGAAATTCTTTTTGCATTTCGATTATTGGACGGAACCATACACAAATAAATAAAATATAATAGAGGCTTAATATATCAAATAATTGATGAAATTGCTTAATTGATGCAATTCACTAATTATTCAATCTGCTCACTACAAATGCTTTATTACAATAAACTTAATCAGAGTTTATTTATGGAAAGATTGTTTGTTCTATCCCTAACTTTTGGTTAATTATCAATTAAATCTTATTTTTAAAGTTATTTCAATTTGCTCCTTCAACTTTATAAATTGTATCAATTCTATCCAATTTTATTTAAAGGATCTTATTGTAATTTTAAAAATTACTTTTAAATCCTTGTAAAATAAAAATTAGTTTTGGATGCATGTAAAGGATCTAATTGTAATTTTAAAAATATGTATCAATTAAAAATAATAAGAAAAAAGTGATAACTTGTGAATCAATTTATTATATAGACTAATATTTCAAAAAATAAAAATAAATAAAGTAAGTACTTTTAATTATCACTATAAATAATAGAATTTTATTTTTTAATTTTTTCATATTTTTAGAAAAACTAAATATTTTTATATTATTGATTAATATTTTTAGTGTCTCAAATTCTCCATTTTTTTAATTAATACTTTTTGGAAAGTATTGCCTACATTGGTTGTATTACACCAAACGATAAGATTTGAGTCATATCATCCAAATGTTATTAACTTAATTGATAAAAACAAGAAATATGTCTTGTGTTTTAAATCCTACCAATTGGTGTATATACACCCAGTGTAGGTAAGAATCTTCTAATACTCTTTTTGGTTTGACCTCTAATAGAAAATTTTCTAAATAATGTGGTTGAAAGTTGAGAAGTAAATATTAAAATTAAAATTTAAGGATTTAGTGAAAAATTTAAAATTTAAAAGAATATTTAAAAGTTAATTTATAAATTTATATCAAGAGTGACAAAATTAGAATTCAAAAACATCTTCTTACATTTTATATTTTCTATAGGAAAAAGAGGATAAAAAAATTAGTAAGTGTAAATTTATATTATAGGGACCTAAAAGTAATGTTTTTACAAATGCAATTAGGTCCTTCACATAAAATTGGCACAATTAATAAAGTTGAAGGAGCAAACTGAAATGACTTTCAAAGTATAATTCAATTTATAATTGGCTTAAAGTTCAGGATAAAACTAGTGGTTTTTCCATTTATTTATTTATCTCATGAGGAGTTTAAGAGCACATTTCAGGACACTTATATGCATCAACGTTAGACTTGATCTCCTCCAGCATAATAAAGACTCCACCACATACATAATCCAATTACTTAATTGGCCCGATCGTAATTGTTTAAAGAAGAGCTTGCCATCGATAATGATGTTTGGAATGTGAGAAATGTTAGGCCAATCCACACCCTTTTCCTTCTTGCATCTTCCAGACAACTTGGGGTATTTGGTGATTTTCAACTCATGTACAAATTCCATGTTGCTTAGTTTCTTCACGCATTGGCTATTATTTTCATAGTAGAGGGATCAAAATCCAACTTGATTTGGTCTTATGTACATGATATGAAATATGCAATGTTGATTCTTAAGTTCGGGATTTCAGGATTTGGACAGGAGGATTTTAGGACCCTGAAGAAATACCATGCAAAATAAGAAATACATTGCTCTTTGAACGGGTTCGTCCGAATGAAAGAGAAACACACAGGAAATATTTAATTTACCAAAATTCATGAATCCATCATCTCATAAAAGCTTAGCTCAAGCAAAGTAGTAGCTCAGGACTCCTAAAAGATAGAGAGGCATCATAATTCTTTCTTATCCATAATAACATGAAGCAGACAAGTGTTAAAGTTGTGTAATATGGAACTTAGCACTTGCTATACTACAAGAAAACTCTGTTTTATAATTGCCAATTCCGTTACAAATCTATTACAAAAAGGTATTTGTAATGGATTTGTAACGAAAATATTTTGTTAAGAATTTTATTATTACAAATTTTTTGTAATGGAAACAATAGTTCCATTACAAATTTTGTAACCGTTTTGTAGCAGATATGCCGTTACAAATTTGTAACAAATCCGTTACAAATTATTTAGTTGCTAAGTTGAGAAATCCATTACAAATTTATAACGGATTTGTAACTAATAATATCTGTTGCAAAATTAGTAACAAAAGTTTTCATTACAAATTTGTAATGGAATTGCAATTTGTTACAAATCCATTATAAATTGTTTAGTAGCTAATTTGAGAAATCCGTTACAAATTTATAATAGATTTGTAATCGATAACATCTGTTGCAAAATTAGTAACAGAAGTTTATGTTACAAATTTGTAACAGAATTGCAATTTGTTTGTAACAAATTGTTTAGTAGCTAATTTGAGAAATCCATTTCAAATTTATAATAGATTTGTAACCGATAACATATGTTGCAAAATTAGTACCAGAAGTTTCTGTTAAAAATTTGTAATGGAATTACAATTTGTTACAAATTATTTAGTAGCTAATTTGAGAAATCCGTTATAAATTTGTAACAGATTTGTAATCGATAACATCTGTTGCAAAATTAGTAACAGAATTTTCTGTTACAAATATGTAACAGATTGAAACCGTTACAAATTTGTTACAAATTTTATGTTATAAATGTGTTACAAATTTGTAACAAATTATAACCATTAAAATTTTATAACTGAAGAGTCATGACAAATTTGTTACAAATTTGTAACAGATTTTTAGTTTGTTATCTTTCAAAAGATTTGTAACAGATTATTTGTTACAAAATTATAAAAAATTCATTACAAAAACATTTTATAATAATAATTATTATGTTATTATTATTTGAGAAAATAGAAAAATCACATAATATTAAAATCTAAAAATATAAATGTCATACAATAGTATTTTAGAATTTTTAATTGTGTGACATGATATGTTATTATAACAATAAAAAAGTTCAGACTTAAGATGCCGGGTTAGATAGAGATCCTCTAGTATTGTGCTCCTGACTTTTCAGCATTGACATCAATTCTTTCATCTGTTGGCGCATTTTCTCATGTTGTTTAGCTATCTCATCACGTTCTCGACGCATTGCCACATGCTCTTCCTCACGTTCTCGATGCATTGGCTCATGCTCTTCCTCACGTTCTCGACACATTGCCTCATGCTCTTAATGCATCTTGTCATGCTCCTTCATTATCTCTCTTAAGTGCTCCTCCATAGCAGGATTAGGAAGGGCATATCTCATACGAGAGCTGGATGAGCTGATAAATAACTCTGGATAAAATGCTTCTGCCTGTGATCCAAGACCATAAACTCGTTTCTTTTGCCCACCAACTGCTTGTAAGAATAGTTGGCTAATATCAACCTGCATAGACTTTGGATTTTCCTCCTATGTCTAAGAAATAGAAGCAACCATACTCTCCACCTCATCCTACAAGTAAACAAAAAATTTTTAATTAAAGATAAACAAAATAAACTGATTAATTCATCAATAACTAAGAAAACAACTTACTCATCCTACAAGTAAATAATTTTTTTTAATTAAAGGTAAATAAAATAAACTGATTAATTATAACAATAAAAAAGTTCAAACCTAAGATGTTGGGTCAGACAGAGATCCTTCAGTGTTGTGCTCTTGACTTTTCAACATTGACATCAATTCTTTCATCTGTTGGCACATTTCCTCATGTTGTTTAGCTATCTCATCACATTCTCGACGCATTGCCATATGCTCTTCCTTACGTTCTCGATGCATTGCCTCATGCTAGTCCTCACGTTCTCGACGCATTGCCTCACGCTAGTCCTCATGTTCTCGACGCATTGCCTCATGCTCTTGACACATCTTGGCATGCTCCTTCATCATCTCTCTTAAGCGCTCCTCCATAGCAGGATCAGGAAGGGCATATATCATATGAGAGCTGGCCGAGCCGATAAATGAGTCTTGATAAAATGCTTCTGCCTGCGATCCAAGACCATAAACTCGTTGCTTCTTTTGCCCACCAACTGCTTGTAGGAATAGTTGGCTCATATCAACCTGCATAGACTCTGGATTTTCCTCTTGTGTCCTGCGAAATAGAAGCAACCATACTCTCCACCTCATCCTACAAGTAAACAAAATTTTTTTAATTAAAGATAAACAAAACAAACTGATTAATTCATCAATAACTAAAAAAATAACTTACTCATCCTACAAGTAAATAAAAAATTTTTAATTAAAGATAAATAAAATAAACTGATTAATTCATCAATAACTAAAAAAAATAACTTACATTGATTTGTTGAGATCTCTCATCAACAAATGAACATCTTTTTTGGTATGTGTTTTCTTAAATACCTCCCACGAGGTAACTGGGCGTCATAGCTCTCTTTCCTAAGAATTATATTTTAATCTTATTCAATTAGAAAATGTTTACAGACTTGAAAAAATGGATATTTTTTATAAACATTAAATAAATTGTTTTTACCATTCTCAAGGTGTGCTCCATCATCGATAAAGAACCTCCAGTGTGTCTTGAATATCCATAACCTTCACCACCTACTTCACTACGTCTATTCT
>CATIWM010307532.1:0-11174 GCA_949671775.1 Mallotus repandus
TGCCTCCTTTCATGCAGAGCCCGAGAATGGTCCAACCATTGTTGAGAAGGATGAAATCACAACAAATGAACCATGGACTCCTGCAGATACTCTGCATAAATCTGTCCTACACCTGCTTTTGTTTATAAAGGAAGGTCCACTTACATCTCTCCAAACTAGCTTCATTGTGAAGTTTGCTCTCATAGAGGAGCAGGGAACTAAGGTGAAGCAACTTGTTCTTCATCAGATCAATCTCCGCTCCATAAAAACCTTGTCTCAAAAATTGCTAGAGGCTTTGTTTCATCCACCATGGATTGAGGAAGAGGGTCCATCTACTAATATGGTTCCCACCTCCATTGAAAAAAAATCTCTCAATGCTGCACTTTCACCAGCGGCGCGTCATCTTCACCAACCTCCTTCTAAGCTTGTAGTAGATTTTTCTCTGGCCAAGCGCGAGAAGCAAGAAACGGCGAATGATGGTAATACTGACAATGTCACTCGACGCCTGCAGTCAAATGGTGTAAGGAACATCTTGTTAGCAGAACCTACTCTACCTAATACGGATGGGTTGCATACCAAACGGAAAGAAGAAAATCAGCAAGCCCAAGAAGAAACTCAGCACTATCTGCTCTCCAGGCCCATGTTGGCTTCTCTTCCAATCCTATTGCTGGTCCAAGCAGGAACTCTGAAGCTGTCTGTGAGGGTGACTCTACATCCAAGCCCAAGACTCTAGTTAAAGCCCAGCATGTTTGCTATTTACTTCTACCCTATAGCTTCATGCTAGTAGATGTTAAATTGCTGAATACTTTTTTGATGGAGGTCTTGGCTATGTATGCTTGTATCCCTGGTTAATGAAGTTTAATGAAACTTTTCTTTCAAAAAAAAAAAGCTCTATGTGCACGACTTTTTTTTTTTTTTTAAAAGCAAGTCTACTCTACAGTGTGACCTCCAAACCTTAGCATTGTCCATGTGTTAAGTAGGCTTGGTCACTTGCCGATTTAAACCTTGAATCGGATCAAAATTGATCCGATCAAAAGTAAAATCGAAATTGATCAAATTCGAAATCAGGCTGAACTGGACCAAAACCGTAAAAAGCATTGATTTAGGATCGGTTTCTTCTCAAATGAAACCATAAACCGATAGTTCCGGTTTCGAACCGACATTTAAAATATATATATATATATATTTTTTTTTCTCATTTAATTTATTAATTCAAACTTTTTAAATTTTTTAAAAAATAGTCAACATATAAATGATTTTTTTTTAATTTATGAACTAATTTAATATATTTCTTTTTTTAAATTAATTTAATATATTTTTTTAATTTTATTTTTAATTCATACTCTTTGAATTTTTAATTTCAAGTTATAGTCAATTATAATTTTCAATTTATTTTTATAATTTAAATTTTTAATTCAAAAATATTTCAACACCTTCAAGATTTCAAGTCACTAGACCAAACCCTTTAAAAGTAATTTATTTCAATTTTTTAGAAAATTATTTTTTAAACCGAACTGGAACCGTAAATCCAAACTTGCCAGTTCTGAACCGATCGGGAATCGTAGGGTGGCCGGTTTCAGTCTGGTTCCACTTAGGGTGGAACCATGAACCATCAGTTTCGAATTGGAACCGACCGGTCCTTGAACCGTGGCTATCCCTAATGTTACACATTTAACATATTATAGAATGAGGCGCAACTCAATTGGTTAATGCACTGAGGCCCCAAAAGAGAAGTTTCAAATTCGGTTCCTATATTAAGCAATCTTGTACTATTTATTTCCTATATTTCCAATATGGATTATGATTTATTTCCAACATAAATATTTTCTATATGGATTATGATTTATTTCCTACATGGATGAATGATGTATGGTATTGAAATTATTAAGGGTAAATTATATTTTCCCCTTGTATTTTGTCATATTACACTACTTCATCCTTTAAATTTGAAAAAATAACTATTCATCGCTGACATTTGCTTTTTTTTAGCACTCATTAGTCCTTCTATAGGGATGAAATAGTACAAGAAAAAGCAAATGTCAGGGATGAATAAGTGTTTTTTCATATGTCAGGGATGAAGTAGTGTAATGTGACAAAACAAAGGGGAAAAATATAATTTACCCAATTATTAATGATGTAATAAAATATATAATATTTCAAAAGAAAAAAAACATATTATGGGTGAAGTACACCATCACAGACTCTTAGTTTGTTTTATTTTAGATATCAAACGTCAATTTCTATGAGTAATTAATTTATTCTCATCATATTAATATTTAAATATTTAATATTTTTAATATACATATAATTTAAATATATTTTATATCTCAAAAATTATAATATTAATATTGATTCAAAGGGACGTTTTACAGTGTCTCAATGACACGGTGTCATCAAAATTTTACCTACATGTGTAGGTGGAACCAGTTGCTTTTTGGTTCAGTTACCCCTTTAATCGGTAGCAGTTGTAATTTTTTTTTTAAAAAAAAATCCCTTCCCATTTCAGTCACCCTCTCCCAAAAAAATATGAAGGAATAGGATGTGATTCTTAAATTGCACAAGAAACTTTCAGATTAGAGTTTGTTTGGATGCATGGAGGATTGCTTTGTCAAAATAATGATTGGTTAAAATCTCTTTTCCTTTCCTTATTAGTCGCACTCTCCATCGTCATCAGTTAAACTCCTCCCACCAATACAATAATGATGATTTTAGGAATAACAAGAACAACTTGAAACTCTTGTAGATGAGAGAACAATTATCAAAATTTCATTAACTCACAACATAAAAATACCTCAAAAAGTTCAATTTTTTCTCTAAAAAATCTATAGATCTATTCTTCTAGTCTTCAAACAACATAGCTCACGTTTTTCGTTCTATTTGTGCTTGAAGGAGGTCTGGATGAATTCAGCTCCTTCATTTGTGATGGTTGCTGTCTTAGCTGACTTTCCTTGTTGAGTTTCATTTTAATGGAAGCTTTATTCTAAAAAAAATTGAGTAGTAAGAATGGTGATTAAGATTTTTTTAGTTTTTTTTTAACACTGAAAACTTGTTTATTACTTAACCAGAAATATGTTCATCATACAAGATTCTACAAGGGCCATCAGGCAGATTTACAAACTAGCTTGGATTACAACTGACAAGATTTACATGTTTCACTACACTCAACAACTCTATTAGCAACCTGATTGACATATTTGGACAAAAATTGATTTTGAGTGGTAAAAATGACTCTGATGTCTTTAACAAAAGCTTGGATTTCCTATGGAACACCACTTGTTTGACCTTTGACAGATTCAATCAGGTTTAGAGAATATGATTCAAAAATCATTGCTTGAATTCCTATCCACTTTCCCGTTGAAACAGCTGCTAGAAGAGCTATGGCTTCTCCTGCTAAAACTGGCAGTGCTGTTCTAGAAAAATAATAGCCATTTAATACTCTACCTTTATAATCTCACATGAGAAAAACCATAGAAGCCTTTTGTAAATCTTGGATAAAGCTTGCATCTATATTGAACTTAACAAATCCTGGAGGAGGAGCATTCCTAATAGTCCTTTGCAATCTACTAGCTGAAGGAAAAATTCTTCCTGAAACTGGATCAGAAATGCTCATAAATAGTTGTTAGGCATTAAAAGCATTATCTACTATACTACTAGCTTAGGGCTTAGTTCCTAAAAATATCATTGCATTACAACACTTCCAAATAAACCAAAGCAAATCCATAACAAAATCAATTAAATTATCTCCTCCCAAAGCCAATAAGGATTTATAACAATCAATCCACTACTGATGAATTAATGGAAATCCAATTGGATCAGGCTAATATCCCAAAAGAGATAAAAACCATGCTTGCTTAGCCACATCATAAAAGAAAAACACATGCTCAATAGATTCCTTTTGAAATTTGTATAACCTACATTGCGGAGAGTCTACCATTTATTTTTTAAACAAATTTTCCATAGTTTTCAAGAAATTGGACATTACACTCTGTAGAAAAAGTTACAATTTAGGAGGGACCTGCCTGTGCCATATAGATTTCCAAACTGCTTATTTCTATAGATATTCAAAGAGGAACCTTGATTAATATTTGTGTTAGCCTGTCTACAGATTAAATGATATCCATACTTAACCGAATAGACATCATTTCTTTCAAAATGCCATACCCATTCATCTCGCTGTAATGATATACTAATTGTGGTTAAAATTATAGCCCTCACCTCTTTTTCACTAAAAAGCTCCCTTAATAACCCAACATTCCATCCAGACATGTATTCATAAATCAGATTAGCTACTGACTTAACCTCAACTCCTGCAGTTTGATTGGATTGGATTCTAAAGTTTGGTAAAGAGGGGACCCAAGGATCACTCCATATACTCATCTTACTCCCATTACCTATATTTTTCCTTATACCCTCCTTAAGAAGAGTTCGTCCTTCTATAAAACTCAACCAACCCCATGAATATTTCCTCTTACAATTGATGTCTTACAGATTCCCACCGTTATTATATTTGGTCTCTAAGACTTGTGCCAACAAAGAGTAGAGATTACATAAAACTCTCCAAACAGTCTTAGCTGGTAGTGCTATATTAAACTATTTCGAAAACCACATCCCCTATAAATTTTGATTTGGCATAGCATCCCATTTTTTCCAATTTAATCCAGAATCCTCAGGGCCTTGTTTCCTAAAGAAATTATTGAAAATTTAGTGAACTTCACTGGCAAAATATTTAGGCAACTTAAAACAGGACAGAGTATAGGTGGGAATAGCTTGTAATACAGACTTGATCATTACTTCCCTCCCAACATATGAAAGCAATTTTTGTTTCTGAACTTGAGCCTTACTTTTTATTTTTACTAGTAAGTCATACACTATTTGAGCTTTAGATCTACCCCAGTCTTTTGAAAGCCCTAAATACTTCCTTTTTTTTTTTGACATTTCACTCATTTAGAAGATCTCTTGAATTGTCTCCTTAATGTTTTGATCAGAAAATGCCATTTTTTTTAATTTGAGAGACGATCTAACGCAAAAGAAAAAAACTCCCACTTATTTAGTCAGTAAACAAAAAACCTGATTGTACAAGTCTCAAGTATTTTAATCATCGGCTATAAATAACTTACATGAATCTAATGACTATTAAGAATGGTGGCATTATGACACCGTAGCAAGAGCCTTAAATTTTTAAAATTTTTTATATACATATAATTTAAATATATTTTATATCTAAAAAATTATAATATTAATATTGATTCAAAATATAAATAATTAAAAAAAATCAATTTCTTAAATTAATAAAAATTAAAAATATCGTTGAAATATGTACTTTTAAATGTAAAAGACTAATAAAATCAAACTATAATGACTAATAATAAAATCTAGTTGAATGGATAAAACTATTAATTGTATTTATGTAAAAAATAAAGTTAAAAGATTTAAATATATATTTTATATTTAAAAAAATAAGTTTAAAGCATAGCAAATAAATTTTTCTTTTATATCTTTTTGATAACGACACATTCTAAATTAGAACTAAAAGCATGTATGACATTATTATTTAGATATCATACACTGTGAAGTAAATTAAGGTTAGAAAGATTACAAATCTTTAAATTGAATGTTTAGCATTAAAAATACAAATTGAATTTGTGATTATTTCAGTACTTCGTTATTAGGTGACTGTTGGTTGACATTTAAATTGAATTTGGATACTAAAAAGATACAAATTAAAGTTTACTATTAAAAATAAAACAAACTGAAAGTTGAGTGACTATGGGTGCATTTAACTTGTCACACCCACTCTATTGGTGGTTGGAACTTCCCACAAGTAGACGGGGTCAAGCAAGTAATATAGTAGAAATAAAGTATCGTTCCGTAAAAATTGACTATTTATCCACCTATTAGTCATATTTTAACTTTTTTGAGAATTTTTTAAAGATTGTATCTTTATTTTTTATTAATAAGCAGGTCATCAAATTATTTAAATACGGATGGATTGTATATTAGGGACAATCCTTTTCTTTTAAATCAAGTGAAAATAATTTCATAAATGGATGAAAGTAAAATTTGATACCTTTGAAAAGTAGTGACGATTACACCACTCTCTCTTAATTATTTTCTTGATTATCTTCATCTTTCATTTGAGGATAACATCTATCTCTTGATTATTTTCTTGATCAGCCCATGTGAATCAGCCATCAGTCTCAAGAAGCATAACAGGAAAAATATTTATTCTCAAGCAAAGCATGGGTTTTCGACTAGTACAATAAGAAAAATCGTATATTTAATTAAAATAAAAAACTCCCAATCTAAATAATAAAAATTAAAAAATTTTCAAAGACAAGATAAATGGTTCTTGGTTTCCTTTTATTGCAATTATTTGAATCCTCAATATTCAGAAATGAGTTATTATCAAACTCTTGGAAGAGCGAATCTACAACACTGATGTTATCATTGTCGCCAATTCTGCTAAGTCTAGCATTGCAGGAAATGTTTTGGCGTGCTATCATTTGTTCCTGTAGATTTTCAATGGGCACACACATCTACAAATTTGCTTGGTTCTGCATTGAATTCGGCATTAAAAGCTTATTAAATAGAATATCAAAAGCTAAAAGTTTATACTTGCATAGTAAGTGATTTGATTATTTGTCTCCCATGAATAGCCTAAGTGACAAAAGGTGTGGACATTTTGTTAAGGAGACCAGGGATCGAACCCCCCACTTCATATCTCCTCCCTTTGTGGTGTTGAAAATTAACCACTTGATCTATGACCAAAAAAGTGATTTGATTATTTAACTTGTATCAATAAATACTTGAAAGATGAATTCCTAAAGTTGCTATTGTTCTTAGAGTAAATAACCAATTATATTGAGGAGGATTTGATGCACGCTAGAGTCCTAAATCGAATGATGTTTTTCAATAAATTGTTTCAATCAAAAATAGCAGTAAAATTGGAAATTAAGTTAACTACTTATGAATAAAACCTAGGCTGTACGTAACGTTAATGATTAAAAATAAGCTTTTGCAGGACATCCTTATTAATAACCTATATGGTCAATAATGGATTTATTAAAAGACTGATAAAAGTAGGTGTTTGATTGAACAACCATAAAATAGCCAATAACCTATATATTCAATAACATATATATTAAAAGATTGATAAAAGTAGGTGTTGATTTAACAACAGTGAAATAGGAAGAGTTTGAATTTTTAACTAATGGTGAATGAGTCTCCCATGAATAATATGAGAAAACTATGGGCCTATTTGGTTTAATTAGTTGTTAGTAATAATTGATAACTAGTAACTGTTCAGAAATAACAATAGGCTCCCTTCTTCAGATAAACCAAACACCCTTTACAACTATGCAATCTTGGTACCATCTCTAACCCAAAATCTTGAAATATTATATATATATATAAGTTCTTTTCACTTGTATATTTTTTCCAGGCATGATCTCTATTCATTTATAATTTGTTGAGGAAAACTCTAATCTTACAGCTTAAGTCTCTGTTCATTTCAAATTCTTAATAAATAACTTTTCTCATAAACTAAATGGTTATTATTTCAAGACTGTCTTGATGTTGTTAAGCTGGGTTGGGGGTTTGAAGTTAGGGGGTCTGATATGTATCAAGTCTAGGTTAAGCTTATGAGATGTCTGGAATTTCTTAGAAAATGGAGTAAGGAAAGGGTAGGAAATTCTAAAATTAAAATTCAAAATCTTCAAAGTCAGATTGATAGTTTAAATATCGACATGCATGTTTTGAATAAACAAGAAAAAAAAAATTAAAGAACTGAATAGTCAATTATTACAAAGTTACAAGGAGGAAGAGGCTTATTGGTTTCAACAATCTAGAATTTCTTGGCTTAATGAAGGGGATAAGAACACTAATTTTTTTCATACTTCTTGTTTTCAATGAAGGCAATTCAATAAGATTCTTAGATTGAATAATAAATAGGGTTGATGGTTGCTTATTCAAGATGCTATTAGAGCTGAAATTACCAAGATCTCTTTTTTGCTCCAAATCCCCAATATATTCATCGCGTTTTGTAGCATGTACCTAACTAGTGTCAACTTAAGTTAATGATATGCTTCTTGCTCCAGTGGAGGATGATGAAATTAAACATGCAATCTTTGATTTGGGAGCATATAAAGCTCCAGGTCCCGATGGTTTTCCAGGATTTTTCTATAGGAAATTCTAGCATGTCTTGGGTCCTTCTATTTTTTAAGATATTAAAAGGTTTTTTCACATTAGTTATTTATTAAAATCCTAGAATAAACTTTTATTGTTTGATCCCTAAAAATTCCAATCGAGTTGATCTTAAACACTTCTGACCCCATTAGTTTATGTAATTTTATTTATAAAGTTGCTTCTAATATTCTTTTGAATTGAATTAAGCCTCATTTATCTAGTTGGATTCATGAGAGTCAAACTGCTTTCATTCTGGGAAGGCAAATTCATAACAATTTTCTTTTGGTCCATGAGGTATTTCATGCCCTTAATATTTCTTCTAATAAGAGAAATTGTCATTTTGCTTTGAAGTTAGATATTCTCAAGGCATACGATCAAGTAGAGTGGGTTTTTCTTAAAAGGTTTTGATTAAAATGGGTTTCCATGCACATTTTATTCAATTAATCATGCAATGTGTAACTATAATGTCTTATTCTATTTTAATAAATGGCTCTCCTACTCAATCTTTTACTCCTCGAGCATTGAGGGAAAAAGATTCTCTATCCCCATAATTATTCATTTTGGTTTCTAATGCTCTCTCTTCACTTCTATCTGAAGCTTTAATTACTAATTCTATAAGGGGATTTCATTTTAATAGACGTTGTGCTTCTTTAACTCATCTATTGTTTACTGATGGTACTTTATTTTTGGTAAAGCTGATCGAAGGGAAGTGCTCACTATTAAACGTTTGTCGGATGAGTATTGTCGTGCTTTGGGCCAGAGGATCAATGACAAATCTAGCATTTGTTTTAGCAAAAAAAAACCCTTCTATGTTGAGACATGATTTGTCACAGATTCTTGGCATTAATCAGTTCAGATCTACTGATAAATATCTTGGTTTTCCGGCTTTTTGGGATAGATCTAAAAAATCAGCATTAAGTTTTATTAGGGACAAAATTCTTATTAAAGCTGAGTCTTGGAAGCATAGATTTTTATCTCCAGCTAGAAGAGAAGTACTTGTTAAGGCTATTTTGACTGCTGTGCCTGCTTATGCAATGTCTTGTTACAAATTTCCTTCAAGCTTTTGTAAACAACTGAACTCTTTTCTAGCTAATTTTTGGTGGAAGGGCCATCCTTTAAACAAAGGACTTCGTATGGTTAAGTGGTCATCTATTACTTTTGCCAAATATAAAGGGGGCTTAGGCTTTCAAGATTTTAATAAATTTAATAGTGCTTTGTTGGCTAAAAGAGTTTGGAGAATCATGGATAATCTGAACTCTTTGTGGGCAAAAACTATGAAAAATATTTATTTTCCTCATACTTCTTTTTTGAATGCTAAACTTGGTTCTAGACCATCTTGGGGATGGTCAAGCTTAATAAAGACTAGAAATTTATTTCAGCAGGGGTTTCGATATAACATTGGCAATGGTAGAGATGTGGCTCTTTGGGAAGACCCTTGGATTCCTAATTCTCCAAATTTCAAAGTCTCTTCACCAAGACCTAAAAATTGTGAGGTCTTTATGGTCTCATACCTTATTATTCCCCGTCAAAGAAGATGGAATGTTCATGGTCTCAGACCTTATTATTCCTTATCAAAGAAGATGGAATGTTCCTTTGATGCGTCAATTTCTCAATCTGAATGATATTGATAGGATTATCAGGATTCCTTTAGGTGACTCTAGTATTTTGAAAAGATAGAATTGGTATTTTGACAAGAAAGGGTTTATTAATGTTTGTTCAGCCTATCAGTTTTTGTCTTCTATTCATAGCTTCAATTCCCCTGTTTTTTCATTTGTCCCTTATTCAATTTGGAAATCCTTGTGGCATAGTTATAGTGTTTCAAAAATTAAAATATCTTGGTGGAAAGTATTGAATCATTTGTTACCCACTTAAGCAGCTCTTTTCAGAAGAGGAATTAAAGAGTCTGATCTTTGTCAGATTTGCAAGCAAGAATACGAGTTTATTCAGCATTTGCTCTTCAATTGTCAACATGCTAAAGCTACCTGGTTTGCTTTTTTCTTTGCTTATATACCAAATTTGTCCAACTTTGTTTCTATGATTGATTGGTGGCATCAAGTTCATCAAATGTTCAAAAATGATTATGATAATTTTGCTTTGATTCTGGTGATAGGCTGGTTCATTTGGAAATCTAGAAATGCATGCATTTTAACAAAATTGAATTGCAGCCTATGTTGTGTGTTCAGAAGGCATATAGCTTCCATAAAGAATATCTGGATGCAAATTTGTTTGCTTAATCTAATATGAATGATATCTTAAATGGAGGAAGTGTCCATGCTATGTTTAATTCTGTTGATCATCTTCATAGTTGGATTCCGCCACCACCTGGTTATGTTAAATTTAATATAGATGCTGCTTTTGATCAATCTTCAGGTCAAGCGGGATTAGCAGTAGCAGGAAGGGATGTCAATGGAAAGCTTTTCCATGGTATAACTCAAGTGAAGAAGTCTTATTCAGCCCTCACTGCTGAAGCTAAAGCTCTTCTGTTAGGAATTGTTTTTGGTCTATCCTCTGGTCGTACATATTGTGTTTTTGAGATGGACTATTTGTTGGTTTATCAAGCTTTAAATCAGGTTGAAGAATCATATTGGTGTTTACATAATCTGATTCTGACTATCCTATCAAAGAGACATCTGTTTATTAAAATCTATTTTAGATGGGTTCATAGGAATGCTAATTGATTAGTTGACAGTATAGCTAAGGCTGTCTTAGCAAAAAGGTTTCCCTTAAACTGATTTTGTACTTTACCTAATGACTTTGTACATTTGTTACCTTAATGTTATTTATGTTTTATTGATAAAAAAAAAAGAATGCATACTCTTGCTAATGTCGGGAGCCTCCATCCTGCACACGAGTTGAAGCACTAAATGCAAAAAGTAGGCAAGGGAACTCCAGAAGCACAGTAAATTAATTATGATAATAATCAACAACTCACAGCATAATTAGTTAATTATTATAGTAGAAACATATTAACATGAAATAAATATAATATCATAAGATACAATAAAGTATCT
>CATIWM010307545.1:0-17333 GCA_949671775.1 Mallotus repandus
ATAATAATAATAATAATAATAATAATAATATATTAAATTAAAATAATCAAAACAATGTTAAAATTAAAAAAAATCAGAATATTATTATAATTATGATATTATTTTAAATATTATTTTTAACTAAATAAAAAATAAGTATTATTTTTTTTTTCTTTGGCCATTTGAATTGGCCATGCATATTAAAGTTGGCCATGCATAATAATTTTTCTTATAATGCATAATAATAATAATAATAATAATAATAATATATTAAATTAAAATAATCATAACAATATTAAAATTAAAAAAATCATAATATTATTATAATTATGATATTATTTTAAATATTTTTTTAACTAAATCAAAAGTAAGTATTATTTTTTTCTTTTCTTTGGCCATTTGAGTTGGCCATGCATCATAACAATAATAATAACAATAATAATAATAATAAATTAAATTAAAATAATCGTAATAATGTTAAAATAAAAAAATAAAAAATTATAATATTATTATAAATATGATATTTAAATATTATTTTTTAACTAAATAAAAAATAATAATTTTTTTTTCTTTTCTTTGGCCATTTGAATTGGCCATGCATGTTAAAGTTGGCCATGCAATATAATAATAATAATAATAATAATAATAATAATATATTAAATTAAAATAATCATAATAATATTAAAATTAAAAAAATTAATATTATTATAATTATGATATTATTTTAAATATTATTTTTTAACTAAAAATTATTATATTTTTAATTTTAACATTATTATGCATGTTAAAATTGGCCATGCATAATAATAATAATAATAAAAATAATATATTAAAAATATATATCCATACCGCATATTAAAGTTGGCCATGCAAATTTTTTCTCATGCTCTTTAGATGTTAACAGCAGTAAATGGCAAATCAATCCCTGTTCAACTAATCATTTCAGCAATATTAGATGGGGTCAAATCGGCTAGGAGCAAAGTCTTCTCTCCTGCACATGCCTTGGAAAAAAATAATAATTACACTAGAACCACTGTTGCAAGTGGCGGTATGTGCATTAAGCCATTGATAGTGACAGTATGAAGACTATAATTTTTATTTCTCTTCACTTCAGTTAAAAGTACTATAAAATAAAAAATTATTTTATAATTAATCATAAAAAAGAAAATTATTTTTAAAAGTACCCTAAAATAATAAATTATTTTCTTTTTTACCATATTATGATAAATAACCCCTGAGTTATATAGAGCGTTTAAATTTGGGAAAAAGATGTTAAATTGCGACTTTTAAAGGTTTTAACTTTCAGAACCGGTTGAACTGTAAGACCTATAATATGTCAAAATAAAGCTGACTTAGAGGCCTAGGACGAGTGTTATAAACTATGCATGTAACACAATAGCTTTAGATCCAAAATCTATCGTTTAAGGCTTCAAATTTCAGTTTAAAATTTTATGCTTGTTTTTGAGATTTTCTTAGTACTTTTGCATTTTTCTTTTAGGGGTTTTCCCTTGTTAGTATTTATTGGTCTTTTTCGGTTGTTGGAGACAGTTTTGTTGAATTGTTAATCAAATTTCTATTTTTTTTCCCAAATTCGGTATTGTTTTGTGAATCAACGAATTCTTGGATGCCTATTTTCTGGTATTCATGTTGAATCAACATGTTATAGAAGGTTGCTAGACGACATTCGTGCGCGAATCAACGGCTTGCTACATTTATTCCTTTTAACCTAGACTTCCGCTACGTTAACAAGTATTGTCTATAATAGACGATAAAATCCTGAGAAATAAATTTTAGTTCTTAACAGAGAGATAATATATGTAGCGGCCAAAGAATTTTTTTAAATAATATTGTCTTTGTGAGCAGAGGGCAGTATTATTATTTTTTTGATAAATTGGGAAGTTATATGACCTTAACATCGATAGACTGCCCTTTGAGAAGAGTTTACCACTTAACTACTCCCTCACTGACATGGTAGTATTATTTTTTAATGTAATATTTTTTTGGTATTTTGTGGCTCATTTTGAATAACGGACTGCTATAATTAACATTTCTAAGGCCTAATTACCTAAAAAATCCTATACTTTTACACTTTTAATAATTTTAGCATGTACTTTTAAGTTTTTAAAAAATGGTATCAAACTATTATGTTTTTAACAAAAACACTTTTATGGTGGATTTTGGCTCCTTTTTTGTTGATGTGACGCTAGAACTGTTTAAGTAATAATAAAATATTTGAAAACAAAAAAAAAATTCTAACTCATCATCCAAGTCAAAACGCAGCGTTTTGAACTAGGAATGAAACCATCAAAATGCTGCATTCTTTTTTTCTCATCCCAAATCCATCTTCTTTCCTTTAAAAGCTATATTGATGAGAAGTAGTGAAAGGGAAGATCGTTATCAGTACTGACTCAAGCTGAGGAATCTTGCTTTAGTAGATGTGATTATCGAAGCAAGGGACCTCTTTATCATTCAAAAGATACGAAAAAGGTATGTTGTCAATTTTTCTTTTTTTGTCTTCTAGGGTTTACAAATTTGTGTGGGTAATAACTTTATAATAAAAAATTAGTGAAATTACTAATTTTCATTGTCTACCATTGTTTTTTTAAGAAAAAGATATTGGTGTTTTCGATTTTGTAATTGATGTTTAGGGTTTTGGAAATAAAAAATTCATTTTTTATTTTTTAATTTGTACATGCAGAATGGATTTTTTTACAACTCCACCATAGAGGTACATTTTTCAACGCTCAAATGGGGGACAAGTATGTTGGTGGGGAAATGGTTGTTCTTGAAGGCCTTGATCCAGATAGAATAGGTTTCTTTGATATTGAAGGTTTTGTCCAAAATTCTAGGTATTCGAGTATAATGAAGCTTGCATTTCTTAAACCTAACGGTGGTGGATTTGAGAATATGACTGATGATAAAGGGGTAATGGATATGCTAAAGTGTAATAAGGATGGTATTTTAGATTTGTATGTGGAAGCTATACCAATAATGGAGTTTGAAGGTGAAAATGCCTTTGTGAATAAAGATAATATAAATGTTGTTCATCATGAAGATGATGAGGCTTCTGCAATAGGAGGTACTATCCATGTAGATGATGCAAATGTTACTGAAAAAGAATTAAGTGGGAGTGAAAGTAAAGATCCTGATTATGAGCCTTTAGGAAGTAGTGAAACTGATGATGGAATGGGTGATGATGATTTCACCTCTGATGATGAAGAACATGTGGAAGCGAGAAGAAAATTGAAATGGGATAGGCTATATCAGTTTGTAAGTGATGATGCAGACTGGGTATCAACAACACATAAAAAGGTCTTCAGGAAGAGAAATAAAAAGAAAGTAAGAATAGATGTTGAACCAACTGCATTACAATTAGCAACATGCTCAAAATCTATCAATAATCATGAGAACGAGGATGATAGCTACAAAAGTGATTATTTTTCATATGATGAATTAGTTCAGACCCCTATTAGCAGTGAGGACGGTGATTTGAGTCCACACAGAAAAAAGGGTTAAACCTCTTGTTTATGCTCCTAACTGTGACCATAAAAATCTAAAGCTGCAAATTAGTTTAAGGTTCAATGATGCTACAGAATGTAAAGCTGCACTACATAAATATGCAATCTTTATTGGACATAATATTAGATGGGTAAGGAGTGGAGGCGGGAAGTTAGATGCTAGGTGTGTTGATGGTTGCTCTTGGAAGTGCTATGGCAGCAAAATCAAGATGAAGAAACTTTTATTATAAAGACCTTCATAGGTGAACATACCTACAACAGGGAGCCTACAAATAGGCAAGCAATAGTTGAATGGCTTACAATGGAGTATTTAAAAGTGTTCAAAAGGAATCCTAACTATCTAGTTAAGGATATTCAGGATGAAATCAAGGAAAAGTATGATATCAAGGTCAATATGATGACTTATTATAGATCTAAGTGGAAAGCTCTCAATAAAATAAGAGGTTACTTTGAGCAACATTATGGGAAGCTCAGATCATACATTGCTCAACTGAAGATTGCTGACAAAGAAGGGAGATTTGAGTTGAAGACAGATTTGGATGTTGAAGGAAAGATTGTTTTCAAAAGATTGTATATTGGATTTAGTGCATTGAGGCGAGGATTTGTTGAATGTTGTAGAAGCATTGTAGGGTTTGATGGAGCTTTTTTAAAGACAACACTTGGAGGGGTACTTTTGTCTGCTGTTGCTAAGGATACAAACAACAAGATGTATCCTATTACTTGGGTCGTGGTTGAATGTGAAAATAAAGAAACATGGACTTGGTTTTTTCAAATACTTTCTGAAGAGTTAGGTCTAATTGATGGCTTTAGTTGGGCATTCATTAGTGACCAACAAAAGGTACTAAATTTTTTGCTTTGGACTGATACATTAATTTTTTTTCCTACTGCCATGATTATGCTTTAAATTTTCTTTGTGATTTTTATTTTTTTAGGGCCTATCTAATGCTTTGCAAAAGTTAGCTCCTAATGCCGAGTATAGAAATTGTGCTCGCCATATTTATGCTAATTAGAAGAAAAAGTTTGATGTTCCAAAGTACAAAAAGCTCTTTTGGGATGCAGCCAAAAGCACATGTGTGTCATAGTACCACTTTGCTCTTCAAGACTTAAAGGATGAATCAATTGAGGCATATGAGCATTTCATTAGTAAGAATCCTCATGTTTTTTGTCGTTCTTTGATTGGTACTTGGGTGAAATATGATGCAATTGATAATAACATTTGTGAGACTTTTAAGGGCTATATTGTAAAATCAAGGACAATGCCAATAATAGACATGTTGGAAGATATTAGGTGTCATTTCATTGTTAGAATGACTGATAATGTTAGGGAGACAAAAGCAAGCAAAGATGTCATTTGTCCTAGAATTAGAAAAAAATTGGAGAAAATCAAGTCATTAACTAAACACTGTTATATGAAGCTAGCTGTTGGGGATAAGTATGAGGTGTCTTTTTTTGATGAGCAATATGTTGTTGATTTACCTTGCAAGAGCTGTAGGGCTTGGGAGTTGTCTGGTCTGCCATGCTGTCATGCAATTTCAACTATGCAGTATCTCAGACAAGACCCTATTAAATACATGGATTAATTCTACTTTAAGGAAAAAATTATTGGCAGTATATCAATATGGAATTGTGCCATTAGAAGGCCTAAACTGATGGCCTGTAATCACAAATGCTCCAATCCTACCACCAATTTTTGTCAAGCCACATGGTAGGCCCAAGTTAAATAGAAAGAAAGGGCCTGAAGAGGAGCCCAAAAATCCACACAAGTTGCCAAAAACAGGCTTGAAGATGAAATGTCTAATTTGTTTGTAATATGTTCACAATAAAAGAACCTGTCAGATGGCCCAAGCCGAGGGTACAAACCAATCAAATAATGTGCTACCAAAGGTAAAGTGTAAAATTTTAGGTCAATTTGTCTTAAGCATGCATTTATGTGATAATTAATCATGTTTGCATTGTAGGGAAAACATGGGAGACCTACTAAGGAAGGAAATGCTTCAAATGTGAAAAAAAATCCCAAGGCTACTGCTAGGAATGCACAGCTAAGGATTTGAAAGTCGAGAAGGCAACTTAATGAAGCTATTGCAAATGAGTTTAAGAAGAGACACTTGGTATGTAATGAGCATAACAACATTTGAAATTGGAGCTTTTATTTATTAAATTTAAATATTTCTATTTTGCAGGTAAGACAAGGATATGGGCTACATGTTTTCTCTGAGACAGGGAATGTGTATGTTAGAGTAAGTGTAATTTTATTAACTTTAAACATGTGTGTTCTGTTGCTACATTTAAACTTATATTTATTTGCTTAAATAAAGCTACCTGGACAAAGGAAAGTGTCTTATGTTACTGGAGAGCTGTAGTAGCCAGAGAAATAAGGCCTCATGTTACTGCTTTAAATACAATTAGTGCTTCAGGATCTAATGTAGCTACTGTTCCCCAGTCAAAGGTCTTCATTGACAAAGGAAGGGAGCTTAAGTCAGCAGAATTTTGAATGATTATGTGTGTCATCTATCATTTGATATGAAAACCTGTAACTTTTTGGATTTTAATCTTGTAAGATAGGTTGCATTGCAAATGCCTTTTTGGGATAACTCACTTGTAATTTAGGCATTACAAATGCCTTTAGGATGATAGCTTACTTCTAATTTAGGCAGATAAATTCTACTTTTTTGATACCATACTAAAATTTTTAAGCAGGGCATTTCAAAATGCATAGAAGTAGTAGGTTTGAGGCTTGTGTTGTAAAATGTCTGTTAGTCTGCTTATTTTGTCAAGAAATCTTTATCACAGGCTAATTGTCAATTTTCTGGCATTTCAAATGCCTTTTATACAGTTAATGAATATTTACTGATTTTGTGCTCACGCTTAACATTTAGCCAGCAATGGTTATTGTGTGCAAATTTTATTATAGTTCTCTGCTAACTAAATATAAGCCACATATTTATTGTCATTTAACATGGGACATTTAGTGCTTAATTAACAACGATCTAAGATACACAAAATTTTAGCAATACAACTTACAATTACAACATAAAACATCTCATTCAAGCTCATTATCTTATACAGATTCTAAGGTAAAGACAAAAAGGTATTATGCCTCTCAAATTTCAATCTCTGTAGGGCAGAAATCATAAACACAATAAAAATTCCAACAAACACCATCTTACTAACTGTTGCTTTTCTTTCAGTAGCTCTAATTTGAGCTTTCAATTCTACATTATCCCTCAATAACCTTTTATTCTCCAATTCAATAATTGCCTTTGCTTCATTCAAATTGTTAATTTCCCACAGTATATTACGCACTTCATCTGCCTTATTCATAATCTTGTTCTCCAAAAATTCAATTTTATCATCTTCCAGCTTCAATAAATCCTCTAAATATTTTTTTCTCCCCATAATTTCAACTAATAATTCTCTTATCCTACCTGTATAAGGTGGCTCCATCCATTGAAAAAAATACCGATCTCCTTGTTGCTGCCATAATGGACAGCGGAAGAACCTCCTTCCAGGATTCTCCAAAGTATATGATGTGCATCTTTGCGTTTCAACATGTCTGCATAAAACCCTTGCTATTGATGAAATCAAATCGAAGCTGAAAGATGAAGATGTATTTTGTGTAGACATTTGAACCAATTTTGCTTTCACAAACCTTAAATTCGAATGAGAGTAACGAGCAAGGAGTAAGGATTTTGAGTTTCCAACATGTTAGTGAGATTTGATATGAGATATAAAAAAAATAGCTCAGTAAGAGAGAGTGAAACAACGTTTTGATGAAAAAGAAGGCAGTGTTCTTTGATTTGTAGGGTTAAAAAAGAATGCAGCATTTTTTGAAAAGATTCAATCCTAATTCAAAACCCAGCGTTTTGACTTGGATGATGAGTCAAATTTTTTTTTTGTTTTCAAATATTTTATTATTACTTAAACAGTTCTGACACCACATCAGCAAAAAAGGAGCCAAAATCCACCGAAAAAGTTTTTTTATTAAAAACATAATAGTTTGAAGTCATTTTTTAAAAACTTAAAAAAGTATATGCTAAAATTGTTAAAAGTGTAAAAGTACTGGGTTTTTTTAGGTAATTATGCCCATTTCTAATTCTTATAATAGTTCACACGTGAAATGGATTTAAAATAATAATAATAATAGTGATAAATAAATATAGCATATATAAAAAACTTAATTATATTTTCCATTTAAAATGGAAATTTACTATTGCTTTACTAAGTTGTGAACCTATAGCTATTTATATTATAAAATTCTTCCTTAGTTATATAATATATAATAAATTATAATATATAAATATATATTATATATAATATATTATAAATAAATTATTTATATAATATTGGGAATGTAGATAAGAATTCCGGGTTAATTGCTCTCACGGTACCCAAGTTTTCAAATTTATACCACTAAAGTACCTAACTTTTAAAACATAACAGAAAACCATCCAACCTTTGAATCTGGGCCCACGAAAGTACCCAATGGTTATTTCCAGTCAGACATCATGACATGGCGCCTATCACCATTGCTCACGTGTAAACCACTTATGTCACGTGGACACCATTCAACCTTCACTGCCACATCATCAAAAGTCAACGCCACGTGGCAAATTTTTTTTCAAACTTGGTACCCCACACAATCTCTCTCCTCCCCCTAAAGCTGAATCATTTAATGCTCCAACCTACCACCCAGACCACTTAAAGGAGACATTTTTTTTTCCCTTCTCCATCTGTAAAAAAAAAAAAATACCTAGATGAAGCTTCAAAAACACATCTCGTTATGCTCCTTTCCATAATCACAAATTTGAAGCTTTACTTTGAGTAGTCAATCACCTAACCCGCGTCATTGTTCTTTGCGATTTAGCTATAAAAAGGTAATGAGTGTTTTGTGTTTAGTCAATTTTAGTAGTTTATGTTTATAATCTGATTTGCATGTTGGGATTTTAGTTTTTCCTATATGTATTCTTACTTGCATGTTGTGATGAGGGTGATATTCGACACAATGACTGAAGCTTTTTAACGTTTGATAGTAAAAGAAGAAAACAAGAAAAGGTTCGTTGGAGGTGGGGCTTTGGTGGGGTCTGTGTTCAAAATGGCGCCTTCAGACTCAGGTAAAGTTAAAAAGAACTCGATTTTTGTATGACCTAAATGGGATGCAACTTGTGAGTAAAAAAAATAATTTTTTTCTTTGGGGATTGTTGAAGAATGCGATGTTGCATGAAAAAAATTCATTAGATATAGTCAGGGTGTGCTTGCATGTGTATGGGAGTTTGTAAAATATTGATATTTTTTTCAGTATAAAAAAAAGTATTTAATTTATAATGTAAAAAAATGGAAAAAGGCTCATTTTTGCCCTTAACGTTTTCACCGAAGCTCTTATAAGCCCTCATAGTTTTTTTTGGCTCAAATAAACATGAGTTTCCAGAATTCATCTTTTGGAGCCCCTCTCTTAACATGGACTTATTAAGGACATCAGTCTTTGTTAAGGCAAATAGGGTCCCATGAGAATTGATAGATAATGGCCAATAACAAAATGGACATGGCACAACTTCTTCTTCTTCATTAGACATCTTCTTCTTCGTTAGCATCGTTATTTTTGTTTATAAAGTAAAGGAAATTAGGACAAAAGATAAAAGGGTTAAAAGATTTACTATGTGCTAGGTCCTGTTTGCTTCCTCTTTTTAATTCCTTAGTTATTACATTTTACCTTTTATGTTAATTTTTTTCCATGGTTTCAACCTCCTTTTTCTTTATAAATTTTTGGGAATTCTAGCCTTTCAATCACCACACTTCATTGTGTATCCCTTCTCTATTCTCTTTTTGCGTTTGGTTAGTTTTTTCTTTCTGTTTCTTTTTTAGGTTCTTTCTCTTTTATTCATTATAATTCTGAAGTATTTTTCTTTTAGGCTCTTGAGAGATCTTCTTTAGTTGGCCTATCAAGGCTATGAAGATCTGATAACAGAAGTCTATCTATTGATTGTGCTGTGTCTCTTGATCATGCTATTTTAAGTGTTACTTTTGAGCAACATGGTTTAGCCTAGTATAAAGATATAATCATGCAGATCATATAAATTAGTGTGTAAGACTTGATTTGCATGCAGTAGTTTTGAGTGATCTTTAAGGACTATATCAAGAAGAATAACATTTTGAAATGTCATGATGCTGGTTTTTTTCTTAGTTTTTGCTCTATTTCTATATTGTAGCTATTCTGTTCTTGAAAGGACAAGTCTTTTATTCAACTTTCAAATGGGGATGGAGAAGTTCGGTTCTAAATTTTCTTTCTTCAATGTCAAAACTTCTTATTCATTTTAATTTAGTCAAAGACAATTTGTAGTTTTTCTGCAAAAGAATTTTTCGCCTACCCTGTTGCTGCATGTGAGGTTTCTTGTAGAATTCTTCTGCTGTATTCTTGTTGTAGGGAAGACTTATCTTTTAGTCAATATAAAACAGTTCTTACTTCATCCTTTAATCAACCCAATTTTTTTGAATAGAAAAAAAGTAGTCATGTCCTACTGTTACCCACAGGTGTTTTTTGTTTATTTTTCTTTTTTTTCTTAAAAAAAAAACCTTTAATCATACTGTCCCTTATCTTTAGTCTGCTAATTGCTCAAACTTCTGACTCTGTTGGACACATCTCTTTTTAAATTAGTTAGTGATCATGTGGCCGGTCACTGATGGATCTTTAAGAAATTTATGCTGCATTATTTACGACATTAATCTTAGCTCAAGAATTCACTAAATCAAATAAAAATTAGTGTGGTCCTTTGCTGCAACAAAAGTTAAATGAAAAAAAATGAAATCAGATATGCATGCGGATTAATAGTTACTTTGCATACCATTTACACTAACTGACATTAACATAACCATCTATTACTACACTAACTGACAGTAACACATTACAGATTCATTATCAAAGAGCAAAAAATCAAAACATCACACTGGTGCAACTACACATTCACGTACCTGATGTAACTATGGTTCCTCTTTCTACCACACTGAGAATGCCCTTGATTTCCATCAATATGAGATTCGCAGCATGATGTTTTCATTGTAATGTCTATCTAGCTTAGGGTTAGAAACAGGGGAATTTAGAGGATTTATTTTTCTCAGACACAGATAGTTGGGTTCATAAATGCACGATCTTTATGAAAAGCGTTAAACTTCCCTCTTAAATTCTGACGTGGCTTTTATTGTTATAGCATGGGTGCCATTTGTTCATCAGCATAACGGATTTTTATTTTGAATAGAGTCCACATTAAGGGAGGGGCTCCAAAAGATGAATTCTGGACAACTCATGTTTATTTAAGCCAAAAAAAATGATGAGGGCTTATAAGAACTTCGGTGAAAATGTTAGGGGCAAAAATGAACCTTTTCCCTAAAAAAATTATAATTTTGTAATTGTTTGTTTGTGCAAAGTTTTCTATAATGAATTTGCACCACAGTGGTGAGTTTGGGGACTGGGGCTATTTTAATGGTGAACTACATAGAGAAAAATTTTTCCTTGATGAAATATCATTAGTGAGGATTGATTTGGTGGCAACAGAACTAGGAATTTATGGAAACTTAATGTACTATTGGAGGGATCCAAAAAAAGACTTTAATTCAAGTTTTAAAGTTTTAGAGAACGATGCTTATATGTTTGAAATGGCACTTATTGCTGCTGATGTAGGGGAGATAGATGTATATGTTGGGCATTTAAGTTTTGATGATATTGATAAAGCAATGTCTGTTGGGAAAAAAGGTGTTGTCTATATAGAAGAATTGACAAGTGAGGATAATATTAAGGCAAATGTTAGCTCTGCAGCAGTTAATAAAGACATTAACAGTGGAGTTAATACTGTGAAGTTTAGTATTCATTTTGCAGATGATTTTGATGGGATAGTGCACATGGGGGATGATGAATCAAAACCTGAAATTAATTATGAGGCAGGTATGGGTGATGGAAATGTAAGGGGAAATGCACAGAATGAAGATAGTTTCGATGCTGAAGGCATATAAAAAGGTGAGGCTGTGGTTAAAGATCATATTGAGGAAGAGAATGTGCAATGTGATGATGATGGTGAGCTCAATGAAATTGGGCAAAATGACTTAGGACAAACAGAGAAAGAAAAAGAAAATGACTTCCTTGACCCTGATTATGACCTGGTCAACGGAGATGAGGGTCTGATTTCTATACTTAGGGAGACAAGTCAATTAAAGTCTAGGGGCAGCAGTTCAGTTGGTGTGGGCCAAATTGATAGACATAATAGTACAGAGGGTGGTCAAAATGAGACTGGAAATAGTTCATTAGGTGGTCATGCTTAGGGTGGACATAAGACAGGTGTTAGGCTAAAAATTGTTGGGGTTCAAATTAACACAGGTGGGGTGAATGCCACAATGAGATGTGAAGATAATGAAGAAACATATGTTGAATCAGACTGTGGAGTGTCAGAAGAGCTAAATACTGCTTCTGAATCTGAGGGTGAGACCACCTGCATTTGAAGAATAAGAGAAAGAGATTTCCCTCTTTCAATGCAGAAAAAGATATGGATGACCCCACATTTGTAATTGGCTTGTTATTTAGGTACAAAGAGGAGTTTAAATAAGCATGCAGACAGTGGGGCATCAAGCATATGTATCAAATGCATTTTTCAACTAACAATTTGATGGAGATTAGGTGTAAGTGCTACAAAGGCTGTGGGTTTTGGATATATGCTCACAAATTTAATAAGCATGATCTAAAGGATAAAACCTTTCAAGTTAGGACGTTTAATATGAAACATAAGTGTGGCAAGATTCATAAAAACTTTCATCTAACATCTTAGTGGCTTGCTCAGAAGTACATATATGCCTTCAGAGCTGATCAAGCTATGTGTCTAGATGGGTTTATTGAGCGGGTAAAAAAGGAGTGTAAGTATACAATTTCCAAAATAAAGGCTTGGAGAGCAATGGATTTGGCATTGAAGTAAATAAATGAAGATGAATCAGAGCAGTATTCTAATCTACATGAATACAAACAAGAGCTGCTTAGGACTAATCCTGGAAGCACAATGGAGTTTAAAGAAGAGAAGGGTGAGTTTAAAGGGATTTATATATGTTTGGTTGGTCTGAAAAAAGCTTTTAAAGCATGTGGTCGACCACTTGTTTGCTTAGATGGGTGTTGGCTGAAAGGGACTTATGGGTGTCAATTACTTGCTGCCACTGGAATAGACCTAAATGATTGCATTCTACTAGTTGCTTGGGTTGTGGTAAAGACAGAGAGCTCAGACACTTGGGGATGGTTTTTAAGTTTGTTGAAAGATGATAAGAATATGCAGAATTCTCATCATTGGGTATTTATGTCTGACAGATAGAAGGTATATTTCTAACTTATTAATAATATTTTATTTTATCATGAATAATTATTTAATTTACTATTTGCTAATGTGATAAATTATTTAATTTTTTATGACAGGGACTGATAAGATCTGTTTCAGAGTTGTTTCCAAACTTTGAGCACATGCTATGTGTCAGGTATATGTGGAAAAACTTATTGGGGAAATTTAAGCTTGGCACTTTAACTCAGAGAAAGGAGTTAAAAGATTTGGTTTAAGGAGTTGCTAGAGCAACACATAAAGTGAAATTGGAGTTCTGGCTAGGTGAAATAGAAAAGAAATACCCTGATGCAAAAACTTAGTTGAATGATAGACCTTGTGAGCAATGGTCTTGAGCTTATTTTAGCTATAAAGCAAAGTGTGACATTCTATTAAATAACATGAGTGAGTGCTTTAACAAGTACATTTTGGTTGCTCGTGAGAAGCCAATTATAACTATGTTAGAGATTATCAAATTTTAGCTTATGAAGAGGATCAGCCAAAAACAGATTATTGGTCAGAGATTTAAGAGCCATATCTGTCCTAAAATTTAAAAGAGGTTGGCTATTTTCATGGAGCTTTCCTATAACTATAAAGCTGAATTTTTTGGTTCTCCAAGAGTAGAAGTAGTTAGACCTGAAGGACAATTTATTGTTGATATGGAGAATAGAACATGTGCCTGTAGAAGATAGGACCTCACAGGTATTCCCTGCATGCATGCCTGTGCTTACATTTATGAAAATAATTAAGATCCAGACTCTTTTATTGATCAGTGTTACTCAAAAACCAATTACTTAAAAGTCTATATTCATGTAATAAATCCCATAAATGGTCCTAATTTATGGGAGAAAGCCAACAATCCATCAGGCATAATCATTGCCCCATCACCAGTGAGAAAGAAACAGGGAAGAAGGCCAACAGTTAGGAGAAAAGAAGCTGAAGAGTTAGAAAAAAGAGCACAAGAGAAGGCATCTAAGAAAAAGTCTAAGCATAAGATGAAATTGAAGGGATTGTTAATTGTGAAATGCAGTGTTTATGGCCAACTTGGGCACAATAAAAGGCACCATTCCTAAAAGGGAGGAGAAACCAATAGTTCTAATGTAAGTGTATGTGGTGGTTTTTTTGGTACATTTATGGAAGTAATATTTTTACACTACATGTTTACTGTGTTTTTTTTTTTTTTTTTTTGTATTTTAGGCAATGGATGCTAGTAATTCAAGGTCTACATCAGCTAGGTCAATCACAATGCAGTGGATGATGGATGTGAGAATATTTTGTTCATTTTTTATTATTGTATATTGTGGTACATTTTAGGATTTATATATGTTTTGGCATTTATAGGTAAGTAGCCAAGTGTTATCTTAGGATAGGCATATAAGTGCTAAGGCATCCCCTTTCCCATTTGATATGGCTAATGTAAGGACTATGACCATCTGTATATTATAATATTGTTTTTGTTTTTTATGGACTGTATCTGAGATGTTTGTTGTCAATTTTTCAGGACTCTCAAAGAAGCACGATCTCTCACAATGATGGGATAACTGCTCCAACACCATCAATGGATGCAGTTGCATCAGGGTATAATCCACCTGTAGGACTCGCCCCAACACTAAGTTCTGCAACACAACCGCCACCAAGCTATGCAACACAACCAGTGCCTGCAAATCCATCTAAGGGAGGCAAAAGGGGTAGGCCAACTGGACGAGCTGTGCCTTCAAGATATATGTAGCACTTGAAGAAAACCAAGCAGTAGATTGAAACTGCTTTCAAAATTTTTGTCATATTTTGTAAAAACCAACAACTGTTGGATATAATTTAATTTTGTTGATGCAAACTATGTGTATAATTGAAGGCAAATACATAGGTTTTAGCTACATGCATTATTTTTTGTGTTTTAAGGTTGAAATGAATCAAGGCATTTCAGTTTCAACACTGAAACAAAATCAGTGTGTCTACAAACAATCACTGTTATATTAGTGCTTCTATCTATTCATATAATGCAATTACTTTTCAATGCAAAAATTTGTTTCTTCTAGCTTGCATCAGTATTTATTTATGAAGTTATTTAACACAGGCGGGTATTAGTTCACAATACAATCCAAATGCAAGTTACTAAAACATAATTTCATTTCATCATTTCATACATACATTTTCACAACTGCTTCATTGCTATGCTATTAAGGCATTTGCTAATTGTAAAATTCAACACCATTTTCCTACACATTCCTACTGCTACATCAACAATTGCAAAAAACACAACCCATTTCCTAATGCTAAAATTCAACGGCATTTTCCATCATATTCCTAAACACTTCATTACATATACAACAACCAATAACCAAAACACAACCCATTTAATTCTTGTTAAAACTATTTTTATTCTTTCTGATTTTTCTAGATCTTTCTCCATCTCATCTTTCTCCATCCTATCAATCTTGTTTAGCAACCTATTATGACAACTTTTTCTCTCGATGGCATCGGAGGATCCACCTACTAGAAAAATTGACATGCGTGATCCTAAAGTTCAATTTCAGATATTAGCTTACAACCCATTTTTTCTTTCAACCATGATGCAATTTCGAATGTAAACAAAATTTAATCCCTGTCTATACTTGATAATTTTGACAAGTCAAGAACCTCATGCCTGGATTGGCATTAGTCCCAGAGTTTCTTATCACTGAGTCCATTGCACAATGGCATCTGGGCATCTCCATTTCCATATTTATCTCACCTTTTGGGTTCAAATGTGGGATTGATGTCTGTTGGGTCAATTTAATCTAGGGTTTCAAAAGATAAAAGCTTCAATTGATGCCTAATGTGGTCAGATTAATCTAGGTTTTAATAGATTTTAGCTGCATTTGATGTATAGCCATGGATCTATAGTTTCTTAAAGGAAGGAAAGAAAAAGCAAGAAGATGAGCTATTAAAAGGTCTTCACTAATGGTCTGAGTGAGGCAGCAATGTTTCTTCTAGTTGAGAACATCTTCTTTAAGGTGTCTGGTGGTAGGTTAGAGCATTAATTGATTCAACTTTAGGTGGAGGAGATATATTGTGTGGGGTACCAAGGTTGAAATTTTTTGTGCCACGTGGCAATGACTTTTGATGACTTGGGAGTGAAGGCTGAATAGTGTCCATGTGGCATAATTTATTTACATATGAGCAATGGTGATAGGCACCATGTCATGATGTCTGACTGGAAACAACTGTTGGGTACTTGCATGGGCCCAAATTCAAAGGTTGGACGGTTTTTTGTAACGTTTTAAAAGTTAAGTACTTTAGTGGTATAAATTTCAAAACTTGGTACTGTGAGAGCAATGAACCCAAGAATTCCTGTAATAGATACACTTGATTTTGGCTATTACCTAAGAAGAGTAGTAGAACTTTCATTTTATTATTATTATTTTTTTAACAATCTAAAAAGAGTAGTAGAACTTGAACAATACCATTCTGCATTGGTTGTCAGTTGTCATGTCTCATGTCTCGTCATTGTTTGAGTCATAGGTCAATAAAATTTTTGATGAACGATTAAAGCGTGAAGATAAAAAATTTGCCATTTTTTAATTGGCCAAATACACCTTTTCACCCCTGAACTTTCTAACTTTAACCTATTGCACCTCTCAACTATCATTTTTTCCTATAGCAGTTTTATACTTTTATTTTGAACCCATGTCACCCTCAAAGATAACTGTAGATGGTGGGGTTTAGCGTGCGCCCAAGTTTATTGCAACCATGACACTGTTTAAGCTCAGGGCTCTAAGGAACACACTAACCACTGTCACAAAGACATGGCGTGAAGATGAGGAGTCGCCACCCAGGGTAATAACTGGGAAAAATCAAAGGTGGTGGTAACTCGATTCTCTAATACAAGCTAGCACCACAACCAGGAGTTCTGGATACGGAATACCAACTTCTTTTAGTCTGGTGTTCATTTAGAATTATTTTATGAATTACTATCTTATTCCCTAATTTGAACATCCATCTAACCCTAAGGCAAATAATCCATGAAAAAGCACATAAAAAATGCATTCAAAGCGCAACGCCCCTAAATCCAAACTACATTTGATTTTAATTTAAGTTAACTAAATCTACATTTTTTATTTGCAAGTGAAATAGAACTAAAAGTGGGCCTATATTTTAGTTATATTAGTGAACTTAAATCTATTATTTTTAATTCTAAAAGTGGGCCTAAGTCTACCAAATTTAAGAAAAAAAGGAATTTAATTTAATGGACCTAATTATACTTATTTTAATTTAAATGAAATGATCTTAAATCTATTTATTTTAAAAGAAATGATTGAATGGGCTGAGTTAAGTCTAAATTTATTTTAAATTAGATAAAGTGGGCCCAAAGTCTAAATTAACCTAAACGGACCTAAATTGATTTTAAAGTTAATTAAATCTAAATTTAATTTTAGAAGCCTATTTTATTAGTGAGTTAGACCTACATATGGGCTTGAGGCCCAAAACGAATCAAAAATAATAAACAAGCTCAAATAATAAAAAT
>CATIWM010307578.1:0-11353 GCA_949671775.1 Mallotus repandus
ACTTGTTCACCAAACCCCTGCCATCTTCTCGGTTTCACTCTCTGCTTCCGCATTTACACCTTCGACATGTGCATGGGTTTGCAGGGGGGTGATAAGCTACATACTGTTAGTGGTTATCACTTTACTGTTATTAATTATTGATGTATATCCTTTTTTTGTTATTTTGATTTCATCCTGTGTATTCTTTGTACACATATATAATCAGCTGTAATCATTGAATTAATATAATTCCAATTACCACTACAATACATTACACACATAATGCAAATTCAAACAGAATGCACCCACCTGTCCTTAAGATGACGTTTAAAACCCTATCGATAGTCTCAATATTTTAACACCCCATTACCAAATATGGCATCCAACAAATTATATTTAATTGAGATTTAATGGAGACTACATGGATCAATCTCCTTAAGAAGAAAGCAATGCAACACACCTGGTAATAAACTATTGGTACACCAGTAATTTTCAGTTAAAAAAAAATTCCACCACCCACTTCAATTTTTTTATTTACTATTAATTCATTTTTTTATTTGCTAAATCTTGGATTATGCTTTAGAGCTGTTACTTAGTAGTGTCTAGATACATAAGCCCTAAATCAATACGTGGCACAAGACCATGACATTAATCTTCCTCTTTTGTCTCACTTAAGCATCAAAATTAATTGTAATAAATCTAATTGAAGATTTGATCCTTGTTAGGACATGTCACCTAATGCCATGACAATCTTTTGATTTTCTCATAATGCCCCTTTATGTGTGTCACATTGAAGTAAACAATTTTGTGATAGCCACTTGATTTTCTAGAAGGCCTAATCAAGCAAATCACAGCCACTTGATTGGCTTAAAATTCCCCATCAAGACCCTAAAATGAGACATGGGCATTTAGGTGATTATGGGAACTGATGATGGTATCTTGGGGATCATAAAATACTTCCTCATAAGAAGAAAGGATAGGGATGATTTGATGGTGACACTACATTAATTAAAGTGATGGGATTGTAGTCCTAATTAAAAAGAGTTTAGTGCATGTATAAATATGCAATAAGCACTGACCCCATTTGTCATAGAATTTGGAAGATAAAAAAAACTCACTTACACACCTTCAAAAAATCTAGCTAAGCAATTTTCCTCTCTCCTTCTTTATACATATTTTTGCATGTCTTGGGGAGTAATGGCAGGGCATTTGGGTTGGGGTGGCCTTATTGATGAAGGTTGGAGGAAAGGCCCTTGGACTGCTGAAGAGGACAGATTGCTTATTGAATATGTTAGATTGCATGGTGAAGGTAGATGGAATTCTGTTGCTAGGCTTGCAGGTAAATAACCTCACTTGATTATATCTTAATTTGTGCATTTTCTTTTAATATTAACTCCTCATTTATTACCTTACATTAAGTATCTTTCCATTTATGCTTACTACTACATAGTACGAAGTAGCTTGTCATGTTTTTTTCTTGTTTTCTCATATATATTTTTGTTATCTTGGGTTGTCAGGTTTGAAGAGGAATGGGAAGAGTTGCAGATTGAGATGGGTTAATTACTTGAGGCCAGACCTGAAGAGAGGGCAGATAACTCCACATGAAGAAAGCATTATTCTGGAGCTGCATGCTAGATGGGGTAATAGGTAATAACTTGGACAAGATTCTTGAAATTTATGAGTTGTTTTCTTTATAAATCTTTGAACCAATAAAGATTGCTTGCTGATTGGGAATGTTTTCTTGAATATTCAGGTGGTCCACAATTGCAAGAAGCTTGCCTGGAAGAACAGACAATGAGATCAAGAACTACTGGAGAACCCATTTCAAGAAAAAGACCAAAATGTCTCCTGAAAACTCAGATCACAAAGCAAAAACTCGTTTCTTGAAAAGGCAGCAATTACACCAGCAGCAGCAGCAGCAGGAACAACAGCATCAGCAGCAACTGCAGCAGCAGCAGCAGCAGCAGCTTCAACAACAACAGCAGCTGCTGCAACTAAACCAATTAGACATGAAAAAGATCATGTCTTTACTTGATGAAAATGAAAATACGGTAACATACGTGCCTCAAACAAGGCAAGAAATGGTTACTGTCTGCTCTAACACAACATATCAGGAACATGGCTTATTATATGCTATGCTCAATGCCAATATTGCCAATGCTCATGCTAATGCTTCAGCTCCTGATCAGACCTGCACTGAGGATATCTTGTGGGATGGATTGTGGAACTTGGACGATGTTCATGCAAATTTTGCAACATGTGCATCAAGCAAAGCTACCATGCACAATTTAGTAACACCCTTCTGTTAGTCTTTAATTCAGTACCAATAATTCAACCCAAAAAAAAAAAGGGTTCTAAAAAAAAATTAATGTTTGTAACATCTTCATCACTAGAAGTCATCATCAAATGGCTCTTAATCAAATTTTGGTTGCTGTGACCAAAAAAATATCCAGAGAATGTACCCTTTTTTTGTTTTGTATCAGAATTTTAATTTGATGGATCAAGTCTTGGGTTAAAGATTAAGAACTATATGTTAATATTTTCTAATTTATGAATTGAGTTGCATAATCCAATTTGCTGAATTGATGCTTTTCCACTACATAATCCTCTTCCTGTTTTAGGGGTTGCAAAAGTAATTAGATTTGTAACACTACGAAACTTTCATAATATTTTTTTTTGAGAATAAACTTTCATAATATTAAGTAATACCCTATCAGTGAAATAAAATGTATATTTTATTTTAACAAAGATGAAATTAATATATCATTAATTAAAGGTTACATATAGAAACAGGTTTACAGTACATAGTAAATTTTTAATACAACAATATAGAATAAGTAAATCAATCTATTGTCAACAATTGCTTGCGTGACTTCTCTAAAATCTACTTATACCAGATTGTACAAAGAGAATTTATGGCGTCAAGGCAAGAATATATCAACATACCGTAACTTACGAATTACTTATTAAAAAGTTTAGATCTATTAAAACTCAAAAAAATTAAACTATATTATAATAGATCAAATCGTTAAAATAATAGTTATTCACGAATAGTTCAAATGGTAAAATATGTGAACATTTTATTGCGGAGAGTAGGGTTTAAACTCTTCACTCCCTTCTCTTTCCTTGTAATATTAAAAATTAACTATTTCTACTGATTGTTAAAAAAATATTGAAATAATAAAGTATACTGTTAGAGTAAAATAAAATATATAACACGTTAAAATCGATATAACACGTTAAAATCGATGGATTGTAGTGATATCTAACATTCATTGAGTTTCTGGTACTAATAAATATCTAAAATTTTTTAATATCAAAATTAAAAAAAATTAGCACAAAAAGACAATTTCAAGATACAGTGAAGATTATTTGTATATATGCCTATACAATGATAATTGTTAATTGTGATATTTATTAAACATATGCTCTGATATCACTAGTAATATAATATTTTAATTAAAGTGTAAGATAGCATTATTACAACCTAGTATCTCGATTTGTTGATGTCAATTAGCACTATAGTGACATAGATTTTGGGTTAATTTGTGATAAATAAACACACCTAGAAGCTTAAGCATGTTCAAACACAAATAATCCATTAATTTAGAAATTAATTACTTTTTTTTTTAAAGTTTGCAATAATATATTTCATAACATCACAAGTTTCAGGGTCAAAATCAGAAAGTACACAAGTATTATTAAAAAAAATTCTCTTCTTAATTTTTAGGCCATATTGCGTGATTTAAAAAAATTATTTTTTGTTTTTTTAATTTTTCAATACTTATTGTGATTTTAATTTACATATTAATTCATTTCGAAAAAAAAAATCACTTATGGTTTTGGGTGTTTTTTTTTTAGCAAAATAACTACCAAATACTTTTTTTTAATATTAATATCATAAATAAGTTATTTTGAGTTTTAATCTCAAATCAATATAGATTTTAATCTTATTTTAGTTGTTTTTATTGGTTAAAGTGTGGGTCATTCCATTTTAATTATTTTATTGGTTATTTTTTGTCATTCGTAATTTTGAGAGAATGGGAGAGGAGTTGAGACTCGAACCGAATTCCAAAGATTTTAGTGAAAAGTCGTGCAGGCTATATTTCATTGGTTATTGATGACTTATCTTGATGTAATTAATAGATCTTTCTGCGATTTTCATCAATTGGTGTTTAGAAAAGTGATAGAGAACATTGTTTGTAAAAATTATTTTATTTTATTATATCAATATTTGTAGATTTTTGTGATATTTACAGTGTACGGTGTTTCAATGATAAATTTTCTTCTTTGCTGAAAAAGACAAAAACCAAAAAGAATCATGCATTAAATTAAAGATGTGTGTTGAAAGGAATGCATAAAGAAGTGCATAAAATCATAAGCTAAGAAAAGAAAAGATATGAAAAATAAAAAAATGAGATTATGGAGTACATTAGTACAATCCGTGCTGGACTTTTAAATTTTGTGTTGTCTCACAAATTCTTTGCATAAAGCTCAAATGACATAAGCAAAATGCTATGTATGATCTTATTTAATCCATTTTATTTCTATCATTGATCCCACAATAAGATTGGAACTAGATTCTTTCAATTGTCACTTAATTCACTTGTAATCTTCTCTTGATTTCCATATCCAACACTTTTTGCATATTCCACTTGGGTAATTAACATAGGTGGCTTATATTGTATTATATTTTTGATGTTTTTCTTATTTAAGAGGATTAGTTTCGTTGGTAAGAAGAGTATTTCTTTCTAACCAATTATTTATATTTTAAAAATTTATTTTAAATGCATCGAATTAAATCAGATTGAAAAAAAATTATATATATATATAAGCAAAATCGGATAATGAAAATTTCACGGTAACGCTACAGTGAAATAAGAGTTTTGAGTTATATATATATATAAATATATTGTTGCAAAAATATTCTCACCCTTTCAGAAAAGAAGTGTTTGATATTCTCTCATTGTGGAGGGAGTATATTATCATAGTAATCCATGCTTATCTAGCACTAACTATATATGTTGTATAACACAACCCATAAATGGAAAATACTTGATTATACGTTCTAGTATTGTTCTTTAATATATATATTCTAATGTTTTAGTGTTTTAGCTAGCTACTGATATTTATATATATATATATGCTAATTCTTACAAAGGTATCATGCACATTTGTTTAGTTTAGTTAAAGATAGCTTGTTCATAATAAGATTGAAATGAAGAGAAAAGCTTATTAGAATTTGGTTTTCAAAAATATCTTAAACGTAAAGTAAAAAACATTAGAAGAACGAACAGTTTAAAACTATATTCGAGAAAAATAAAATAAAAAAAGAATCTTAATTTTTTTTTTTATAGAAAAGACAATGAGTGCCTTAAACAAGGTACTTCATGGGAATCAATAGGTGATTTTCTTAATCATAAAAAAAATTATGGAATTAGTTGATGAAAAAGACTTGGAAAGATTCTTGTTCTTATAGTATCTATTTGCTAATGGAAAGAAAAGAAAATTGAGATTTTAACATAAATGTCCAAAAAGGGTCCCTGCTAACCAAAATGCATCTATTATTCATATATTACTGAAATATTTTTTTTTTTAATTTTTTTCTTCTGTGTCCCCTGCTTTTTCCATCATTTACGTCAACTCTGCGCCCTTTTTTCTTCTCTCCTCCTCGCATCTTCACTTTCCTCTTCTTTCCCCTTCATCCCTAATAACAAAATGTGTCTAAGACGGCTCTAATCACCGCACAATGAAGTGCGTATTCAAAATATCAAACGTTGTAGTAGGTCAAGCAGAGCTGCTCGCTCTCCGCAAGTCTTCGTCGCTGTTATCATCATCTACTTCAATAAAAGAACTGGGTTCTTTTATTTGTTTTGATTTTCTTATATGGGTTTTTGTTTATTTTGCTTATTGTTACTCCATTGCATGTGTGTGTTTCAATTGATGTATTTTGCCAGCATCAATACTGGTTAAAAAAAATGGTTCCTTTATTGTTCATGATTATCAGATAGTATTACTACGTTGTTAACTTTACTATGAAACCTAATTTATTTAAAGAGCAATGAAAAAGATTCATTGGGTTCATGTAACTAATAGGATGCTAACATATTTTTGCTTGGTAAATGAAGAATTGAATCAATATGAGCTGGCTAGGTAGAGATAGGATGATATAAATCACGGGCTCAATGTAAATTTGGAAACTTTTGCACAGGTTTTTAATTGGAGAAGAAAACAAGCAGAGTGGAGCTCTCCTATGACACAGGAGGAGTATGCCAAGGGTATCACAGTTGCTGGTAGAGCTAAGAATGTTGATCTTGCAATTGAGATGTTTGCTGAGTCTAGTGATAAAGGTTTTAGGATGACTAATATATATATAATGCACTGATGGGAGCTTACATGTACAATGGCCATGCTGACAAATGTCAGTCACTGTTTCTTGACCTGAAAAAGGAAGCAAGTTTTAGTCCTTCTGTTGTAACATATAACATTCTTATATCAGTTTTTGGTCGCTCTATGTTGATTGATCACATGGAGGCAACATTCAGGGAGTTGATGGATTTAAATGTTTTCCCTAACTCTAGCACTTACAATATTTTACTTTTGGCTATATAACTGCTTGGATGTGGGATAGGTTCAAGGACCAGGACCCGATGGACTTTCTGCTCCCCATAATATGCCTGGGAATCAGAATTACATTGAGGGACCTAAGGGTGCTCCAAGTGCTAGATGGGATAATGTATGGGGATGGGATAAGATATATTTTTTTTACAATTTAGTATACTTTAAGTATATTTTACATTTCTGATACATTGTATATTTAATAATAAAAATATTTTCAATAAATTTTTTATATAAAAAAACGTTTACCCTCAATAATTTTGTTAATTTTTTTTATATATTATATATTTAACAATTGAATATAATACTTTCAAAAAAATTTAATAATTACAATAAAAATGAAGTATTTTCTGTATATGGTTAATAATTAAAATATAAAATAAAAGTGTTTTGTATATGATCCGTATATGATCAACATATGATATATATCTGATCCGTATATGATCCGATATAAGAAATTAAAGTTAATAATTTATACAAAATAAATTATTGATTTTATTTTTTACTTTTAATTTATGCTGATGCCCCATTAAAACAAGTTCCTTTTTTGATTGAATGGTAGGGGTGTGTAGAACTCGCCCAAACCTGAAGTTCTGAACCGAATCCGACTTGAAGTTGAAGCACAGTTCGGTTGAGGCGGAAGGGTGGCACGGTTCTGTTGGCAGATGTGTGAAATAATGAAGTTCAGTTTTCGATTCGGGTGAAATGATTTTGCACCCGAACCCGCCCGAACTTCTGAAGTTTTTAATAATATTATATATATATATAAAATAATGATATGAACGACGTCATTTATTTAGAACCCTAATATATACTAACCCTACACAACCCTACCTATAAAAGCATCGCATTCTCAATTTCTCTTCATTTTCTAACCCTAATCCCTCATTTCTGTCATTTCTCTCTGACTCTCCGCCTCCCACCCTCATTCATTTCTCCCATTTTGAAAATCCTACTGTCTTCTCTTCACTCTTCCCTGATCATTTATACATATCTCCATACCCTTATCTCATTTCTTATCTTGATTAATCTTCTGTCTCCCTCACCTTTCTTTGTGTCCTCTCATATCCTTCATTGTTTCTACTTTTGTTTCTGGAACCTTCAATTTCACTTAATATAATGAAGAAGGCAATATTATTTCTCTTCTTTTTGTTAGATCAAATGAGAACAAAAATTTCTCTTCTTACAGAAACAACAACAAAGCTTCGTTGTTGACTTATTTCCCAAACTAAGATTCTATTGTTCGTTGAGTATTTTGTTATATTGTTCTTTTTTTCTATTTCAAATTTGAAGGGTTAGCAAAAAAGGTATTAAAAAACGTGAGATCTATGAAATCTTGTAATTTTTTTTGTTATTTTTTTTATTTGTATCAAGCATTAACTTTTATTATTTTTTATGTTCTTGCATGTATGGATCTGCGATTTTAATCGCATTACCATAAGGTGGAAGCCAAAAAGTCTATAGATCTGAGCATTCTGTGACTGCTGACCCTTCGATCTTGGGTGGAAAAGAAGAAGAAAGGTATATTTATATGGAAATTGGTTAACTTTTCAATATTTGTTCATAACTTCATATTGTTAATTTTTTGAAAAATAATTTTTTTTATTTTAGTATTTGAGTATTTCCTTTGAAAAATGATTTTTTTATGTTAATTTTATACAAATGATTTTTTTGTAATTTTATAATATTTTTAATGTTATAATTTTAGTTAATATTATTTAGTAGTTAATGATTCTTATTTAGTTAATGTTGACCTTAGCAATGATCAATCTTGATTTTGATATTAACAAACTTAATTTTGAGTATTTAACTTTGTTCGTTTAAGTGTGTATAAGTTAGGACTCAATTAGAAGTCAAAATGAAGTACGACATTTATGAGTATGTTGATTCGACCTCTAAGACTCAAGAAGGCTTTTGACATCCTTAGAGCCTTATAATGGGAAAGTGATTTTCTTGACTTTTGAAGTAGACATCACAAGTTTTCTGAATTAATCTTATTTTTCAAAATCACAGTTCATTTGGAACTGCAAATCTTCAGTTAAAATCAACATATGCAACTTTCATTTTAAGTTGTGCAACTCTTAGGATTTCAACAATATCTTGAGCTATAGAAGTCCAAATGAGGTAATTCAAAGTAATATGGAAATCTAAGACAAATATCTACAACTTTTATGAAGAAAGCTTAGGCTGATTCAATCTTATTCAAGGGCTAAAGTCACAATCCTGACCGGGACCAAATTGCACCAAATTGAAGAAAACTTCCAGTACATATCCCGAGCCAATGTCATGACTGGGATCAGTGTGGTCACGACTGGGACTAGCGCAAGACTCAAATAAAATGGCTATAATAGATTTATTTTTGAATATCCTGACCGGGACTGATGAAATCCTGACCAGGAGCAGAGTTTTTACAGCTCAAAAGTCCAAATTTCATTCAAATGAAGTTTGAATTTGTTAGAAACAAAATTATTATTTATAACAGCTATAATTGAATTGCTCTACTATAAATAGAACCTTTAAAGATCATTTAGAGGTTAAGAAACTTGTTTATTCATTATATACTTCAAAACATTCAATTAAGCTCAAAATTCTCTTTAATTCTTTCTTGTATTTGATAAAATCTTGTGAGAGTTTGCTGAGTGTTAAAATAGAAATTCTTATTCTTCTATTTTCTAGGATTTAGAAAATGGGAAGTGAGTTCAATTCTAAAGGAATTGGTTTAAGTGTTTAGCCATTAAAACACTAGGGAATTGGTTTTAGAGTGAGCCTTAAAACTCTTGTTTGTAAGGTTGTAAGAGTGAGCCTTAAACTCTTGTGTATACTCAATCTTGTAAATAAGATTTTGGGTGATTGAAAATCCTAACTTGGGGATAAGTTAGGCAGAGACGTAGGATTATTGTTGAATCCAAACTCCTTAAATCATTGTGTTCTTCATTCTTCCTTCTCAACATTCTTTCAATTCTTGTTTATTTGTTTTAGGTTTTGATTTTTATTCGGTAGCCCTATTCACCCCCCCCCCCTTTTCTAGGGCTCTTTCATTTGGTATCAGGGCTTGAATTCTAGGTACTTCATTGCTAGAATACAAGATCATGGAAAGTGAAAATCAAAACTCCTCCTCTCTTAGACGTTTCTTTGATGGTAGTGATTATCCAAATTGGAAATTCAAAATAGAGCTATATCTAGATAATGAATCTAGACTTTGGAAAAGTATCCTAAAAGGATGGGAACCTCCTAAAGCTACCAAAGATGGTGTAGTTCCTATTCTCTCATGAGATGAATGGAGTAATGATCAAAAGGAAGAAAACATCAAGAACAAAAAGGCTATGACCACCATAGCATCCTCCATGACAAGAGAAGAAAGTAGCAAGCTTCAACGTTGTATTTCTGCTAAGGAAATATGGGAGACCTTGGAAAACCATTATGAAGGCAATGTATAAGTTAGAAACAAGAAGATTCAACTACATATATATGAGTATGAACTCTTCAAAATGAAGCCACATGAATCTATCACGGAGATGACAAACCGTCTCATGGCTCTTCTCACAACTCTCAAGAAACTTGAAAAACATTTTTCCAAAGAAGAAGTAAACAACAAGATTCTAAGAATCCTACCTAAGAAGGATTGGGAATCTCGAGTTACTTCAATTGAGGAAGCTAAAGACCTCTAAAATCTCTCAACCGATGTACTTATTGGAATAAAGCAATAAAACAAAAAGGTGAAGAGTAAGAAGAGAAGGAAGACAAAAAGAAATAACACTCCTCAAGAACTAAAGATAACAAAAAGTGTGAAGAAGACGGTAAGAAGAAAGCTAAAGAAGTTACTTGCTATGAATGCAAGAAACTGGGTCACATTCAAAGTGAATGTGCCAAACTCAAATTCAAGAACAAGGGAGCAAATGATAAAAAGAAGGCTTTCAAGGCTACTTGGGATGACTCCTCCAAATCTGAAAGAGAAGAAGAACAACAAGAAGTGGCCAACCTTTGCTTCATGGCCCTTGAGGATAAAAATAAGGTACCATCTATTTCCAACTTATCTTATGATGATGATGATGAGAAAAATTATGCATAAATATACTAGCTTACTTTCTAGGAAAAAGTTTTACAAGTAAGTTTACTAGCTTAACCGAGGAATTCAAAAACTTGAAAAATGATTTTTCTAAACTTGTTAAATCAAATGAAAAATTTGCTAATGATTTGGAATGCTAAAGTTCTTTGGAAAGCCAACTTAAGAAAGCAAATGATGAAAATCATAAACTTTCTAAAGAAGTCTTAGAGTTAAAGACTTCAATTTCTAAATTCCAAAAGGGAAAAGAGACTTTAGATAGTCTTCTTGACTCTCAAAAATTTCATGGAGATACTTATGGAATTGGATACAAAAATGGAATGACTCCCTTATCATCATCACACATTAATTTTGTTAAAGCATCACATGATTCTATTGCATTTACATCTAAAAATAAGACTTAAGCTTTCAAAGTTAAAAGGTCTCATATGTCAAATAATAAGGGAAGGTCTCATAAGACTCAACCTTTATTAACAAAAAGAGGCAAGGCTCAAACAAGAGCACCTCAACCCAAACATGCTTACATGTATACTAGACACAACACTCCTAGGCATGTGATGAGTGTGAAAAATGCACTGTTTTAAGCACTCAAAGCATTAGGTTTAGGTGTAAATTCAGTTACATTTATTTTTCTTCTGTTTAGTTTTTCTTCAATTAGGCACTTTTTGCATGATTTGCATGTTTATTTGTTTT
>CATIWM010307616.1:0-18909 GCA_949671775.1 Mallotus repandus
AAAAAAAAAAAGAGAGACTAACTACATAAAGAGTGGGCAATAGAGAGAAGAGCGGAGGAACGGGCATCGATCAATCGGTAAGTGGATTTCCTCTTGTTCCTTTCTTCTTAATCTCTAGATTTATTCTATTTCTAATCATGATTGGGTTGAAATTTTCGTATTGAATTTATTCTTTGATTGCTATCATGAGCTGGGTGGAAATTCTCTTGGCTATTCTGTTAGAACCTACTTTTGTTGCTCATTTAGTTGATGATATGGTGTCTTTCTTTTGATTCCCATTTTTTTTGTATTAAAAATTCATTCATGTTATTGATGAGAGGCTGGTTGGGCTCTTTTCCTTGCTGATATCTCTATTAGCAAGTGTTAAAATACCTTTTTTGTTTTCAGAACAGACACAATGAAAAGCTTCCTTTGTTTATCAGGTTAAACCTGAGCCTTTGTGAACATGGGAATTTATTGTTTAGAATGTTATTTGTTTTGTTTCAATTTTGCTCTGTTGAGTGAATCCTTTCTTCTTCCTCTTCTGGACAGAGTTTGAATCTTCTTGAATCTGACATTAATCTTTTCTTATTTGAAAGTGTGGTTCTATACAACTCCCTTGCTTCAAGTCAAGCTTGCCTCTTTTGGAGTTTATTTCTGGTTTTTTTAACAAGACTTAGTTACGATGCCGGTTTCATTCTTTTACCTTTTAATACTTGCTAGAGCTCTCCTAATTTTATATTTTCGAAACTACAACTTTTGTTGATAATTCTTATTGCATTAACCTTATGAAGCACTGTTAAATTCTTATTATTTGTGGTCTTGTGACATCAAAATCTTACCTTAAAAATGAGCTGGTTGTAAACCCGCAAAACTCATGAAATTATTTCTATAATTTCTACAAAAAGAATTTTAATATATATATATAAATAAGTGCAGTGTGAGCTTCGAGTGATTTAGGAGCTGAAACATTAAATTTTTCTTAAGTGTAAATCAGATGGAGTTGGTTTAGAATACTCTAGCAGCAGAGAATTGAGAATTTGGTATGGAACAGTGCATATTTTACTAAATTGCAAATATGGCAAATGACAAATGAAATATGAATTAAAGAACTGGTCTTAGTGGGCTAGTTAGTTGCCTACACCTGATTCTCTAACTCTTAAAGTTAATAACATTTCACTAAATTACTATAGGAATAATGACTTGATCAGTCCTAAAAGTTATAGTGATTTTTCAATTAAGTCCTACGAGATTTAAATGTATCAATTGAGTCCAAAAGTTTTTTAAAAATTTCTTCGTTAGTTCTAAAGCGTCAAATATACCAGAACTTGCTGATGTGGCAGTGTTTTTGCCATTCTCCTTAACCACATGACACGTGGATACCATATTGAAAAAAAATATTTACATATTTATATGAATCAAAGTGAAAATAATGGGGAAAAGATGATGTTTCCAACAGAGGGGGGGAAATTCCCGCACAGTACACCAACCTTTTAACTAATTTTTGCCTATTCGATGTTGAATAAAAGATCTCCACTGCTTCTTGGTTGGATATAACATCCCATAACTAAGGAAAACATTATAACAAAGCAAAATTAGTCAGATTTATTGGCCTGAGAAGGCAAATAAAGTAAGCGATAAGGCAAGCGAAAAAATAAAGAAAACGTGATTCATACACCGTCAGTTGCCAAAATGATGAACTGATCTCTGCTCGTTATGCTTCTTTGAGTAACATCAGGTGTGGAAATGAGTCTGAAATATTTTACACAATAATCACCGAAAGCTATTAATAGTGCTAGTCCTGGTCTCTTCCCATTTGGCCTCCAGACCCTATACACCCCTGGCTTATCATCTAAACAGAACGCTTGGCCATTCAACTGCATTATTCATTCTGCCTCCTCTACAATACAATCACCATAAAAAATGGAATGCAAATTCTTAAGTAGGAACAGAAAAATTCTCATTTACGTTACCTATAACGTAGATTGTATGTAAATAACAGAGGAAGAAATAAGCACTAACGAGGTAGATTGGGTTTGAAGTTAGTGGTAAGCTGAAGTGACACCAAACTTCCATCATCAGAAGTTGTTGCCAACATCGCCCGGGAGTCACCAACATTTGCTATTACAAGATGCTCGCCCTGATGACAAAAATGGCAAAAATGAAACATGAAATACAATTTATGAAGAGAGCTATCATATGACAGCAATGAAACTTGAACTAGCAGAACGGAAGAAAACATCTGCGCACCTGTTTAACAACTGATAAAGCAGTGCTACCACTGAAAAAAAGCATCAAGTTTAGGATGGTGTTTAAGTTCCTGATTAATGGTAGCATAAGTTTTCATGTAGGATTGCTTCCAAATATCAAAGAATAAGGACTCAGAGATGGATGAAGAGTGAATTCACCAAAATCCACCATTTCTATAGAGAGGCTAGTGGCTGGCCATAAAACCAGCAAATTAAGTTTCCATCCCTAGATCAGGATATTGATATATATATATAAAAGGTCACGATCCTTGTGGTGGTTGTGCCGCGTGCATGTTGGCTGCTGCTAAAATCATCTCATCGGTCATTAAATGCACTCGTTGGAGAAATAGCTGACGTTGCCACATAAGTCTTCCAAATTCCCGCTTTTCGTTCATAATGAGGGTTCAGAACATGCAATCCTGAGCTGCCAACATCACGTGGACTACAATCTTCTAGAGAAGTAGTAATGATCACGTTTGTTCCTGTAGCAAGGTACTATTCATCAACCACCGCCTTACCAGCATCGCAAGACTGCAAGTTCTAAGTCCAGCACTGGGATCATGTAGCATCGATGAAATGGAGGAGCTTTAAGCCAGGTACCGTAGGCGATTGTAGGTGATGAGGGACTTCCTGATTGTTCAGGTTGGCGTCTCTTGTCAATTGCATGTAAAGCGTAAATTTGAATAAGTGAACAACAAGCTTATGAATGAAAAAGTCTTGATGAAGTTGCCAAATTTTTCCAGTAGCATGTTTAACAATTGGAGCACTGTAGCTTGTATCAGTTATAGCAACAATTAATAACATGATCCATAGCTTGTTGATAAAACCTCAGCATAGTTGCTTTTTGGAAATCATGATGGCATAAGCTGGCTCTTCTTCTAAAGAATCTTTAGTCCTCATGTGTCTTGTGGTTTTAAGGAGAATGGCAAAGACACTGCCACATCAGCAGGTTATGTTACATTTGACGCTTTAGAATTAAGGGATAAATTTTTAAAAAGTTTATGAATTTAATTGATATATTTAAATCTTGTAGGATTTAATTGAAAAATCACTATAATTTTTAAGACTGGTTAAGTTATTATCCCATTATTATATGTATATCCACCCAATTAATAGGGCTATTTGGGCCAAGACAAATTGAGTGGTGGAAGCCTTCAAGGTATTAAACCGGAACTTGAATACCATTTAAAACTTTAGATCAAACAAACTTAAGCGTTTGAAAGGCCAATAAGAAAAATAAATAAAAGTAATAATCCTCCATGAGTTTTATTCGGAAATAGAAATTTAAATTTAAATTCTTGAATTATTATAAAGAATTATAAATAAAGATTTATAATAAAAAATTTTAAAATAATAATAATAATAATAACAATTAAAAATTAAATTGATTATAATATTTGAATTATAGTATTTAAATTGATAATATTATTAATTATAACTGAATAACATAAGTAAGTAATAGATAATAAAGAATAAATATATTTAAGAGCACTCAAGCACGTTGCTGGAAAGGTTGTAGTAAGACCGTGCCCGGAGTACGACTGGGTCCTAAGAGATGTCAGACTGTGTCTGAGATACAGCAGCTCGCGTGAGATTAAAGAAATATTCGTACTTTAGTATAGTGATATATGAATTGACGGAAATTGAAACATTATTAGCCAAATGTAACGATAACTGTCTTGTGGACAACACTTGAGATTCAATATGTTGTTGTGGCGAATCCAAGTGGTAATGTTTATATGCATACAATTGTGATGGACTTTTGATGTGCCGAATGGTACCCTCCACATCGATAGCAACCTGTGATCCGATGAAATTGTGATATTGTGCATTGGTGCTCAAAATAAAATATTTAATAATTACAGTTTTATGCTTAGAATTAATTTATTATATAATTAATTGAAACAGTTCTAAGCATGTGAGTTAAAACTGTTGAATTTTGAGCTTGTATACTGTGATGCTTCAAAAAATTTTGGCAAATATATGATATGGAATTTATTTAAAATTTTCTAAGAAAAAGCCTAAAGAAGCTACAATATAATATGATTGACATATGTATAAAATCTAAATTAAATGAGTTATTAAATATTTTTTGTAAGGTAAATAATGCTTATCCTAGTATTCTTTGTTTGTGCATCTTGCTGTATTTATTTACTGTTGTTCAGATATATACAGTCCATCATCTATTCTATTATGTTTTCTTGTTATACTTATTTTGTATTGTACTCTGCCACTTCCTGAGTATTTTCTTATGAAAATAATCACTGCTATTTTCTTAATTTTCTAGAGTAATTATTTATAGTGAGCAGCAGTAAGGATGTTAGTGCGGGTTGCAATTGATTTTGCTAGAGCATTTGAAGATGGATTATGATCAGTAAATTATGGTACATTAAAAAATTGTTATATAAGTTAGAATTATGTCAAATGTCGATAATGTCTCGTTTAGACGAGTGTATGAGCTAATTGTCGTGTTAGACTTTGTATGTTGTTCATAAAGATACCAATTTTAAATATACATTAAGACTTTATACGTTTATTGAAATTATATTTAGAACTTTGAATATAAGAGTATAACTACGATTCAAATTTAAGTTAGAAGTGATACTCTACTGCTTCGGTACCCTAATTAGGTGGTTTAAGAGTTGCAATCATCTAATGAAGGTGCTGTTGGGGAGGGGTGTCACATCAATGATGGGAAGCTCCTTTTCCCAGTAAGAGGGAAAGCTATAACAATCGACATTATGTCACTTAGCATACCATGCAACATGATATTTCCTAAAGATATCAAAGTCCTAGGCTTAGGAAAGGGCAAGCCTTGGACTTCAGAATGACCTAGGGTCAGAATAAAGCTGAAACTCCTAGAGGGAGAAAAGCAGGAAAGTTCGAGGGTAAATAGGGAAGTTAGTTTCACCAATGAAGAGGAAGTCACATGCTCGACATGCAATCATTATTTCAAGGATACTCTAAAGAAACACGGCAGATCCCCAAAGCGGGTGACAAAGGACCATCAGGATTATCCTCATCGGTCAAGGCTAGAAGGGGAGGTGAAACCTTCGGTTGAGAACAGAAGTCGATCTCACTCACTGAAAAGGCAGAGGTTGAAGGAGGAGCCAAGTAGAAACTCCCATATTGATCAGGGCCATTCATTAAATTGGCCAAATGCTAAAACATTCAAACCAAAGGCAACAGAGAACTGGCAAAAGCATAGGCCTAAGGCAGATGTTTTCAAAAGAATATGGCACGTAGATAAAGATGGGAAGCTCAACATGACCAAACCCCAGAAAAGGAGGATGTAGAGGCTTCGCCAATCTGCTTATCAGGCTTATGATCCACCAACTGTTAGAAGTACAACTAAGAGGCCTCAAGAAAATAGAGATAACAATTGGCCTCTGAAACTTGAAAAAAATAGAACTCCCAGAGAAAGAGAGCATGAGAAGAGAGTGACTGATGAAAAAAATTGGATAGTTAAGAAAATGTATGATGGAGAGGTTAACCCTCAAAAGAAGTCCTACTCCAACTTCAACCTTCATAAAGAGGACAAGGGAAAAGGGAGGACATAGTGGTACTGATCCGCAAAAGAAGGAAAAATCAAGGATGGACCATTACTCCCACTATCGCCAAAAGGAGATATATTGGGCTCCAACATTAATGTGGTAACTCTGCCAAACGAGTTCAAACCTAAGCCTGATCAGATATCTACACTGAATGGGGATGTGATCGCCCCTGATAACTGTGAACTAGATAATGGACAGGGGGCATCCTTGACCATTCCTCAGCCCGATCCCCTTATGACCAAGCACATCCGGCCATTTTATGTTAAGGCCGATTTTAATGGGGTTGAGCTTAAAAGAGTTTTGGTGGAAAATGGAGCTGGAGTTAATATCTTACCTCTCTTAACTCTGAAGAAAATTGGTCTGGAGATTAAAGATTTGGAGAAGACTAATGCTATAATGATTGATTTTGCAGGACATGATTGGGTTCCAGATGGGTTCATCATGCTGAATGTCAAGGTGGACAGACATGAATCATAAGGGGGTTCTTCGTCATGGATGTTAAGACCAATTACAACGTACTTCTTGGTAGAGGATTTATTCCAATGCCTGTGTTCCTTCATCCCTACATAAGATGTTGTTCATATGAAGACCAGAAGGGGATGTAGAGGTCAGCCATGGAGATCCCAACCCATTTGGGGAAGTGGCCTTCCATGTAGAGGCCATGATGTACTTGCCTCATTTTACTGGCTTTAAGAAGAATTCCAAGGCAAACATTTCACTTTATCGGCCTGCAGTAATTGTAGCAGGGGAAGTTGGCCGATCTATCATAACTAATGATGATGATAATGTCACAAGCCTATTCAGATAGTGAGCAAATACAATCGGCTGAATGCATTTTCAAGGAAGAAGAGCAAGATCCCATAGGCCGATTGAAAGTTGGTGATATACACATACCTGCTAATAAGTTAGGAGATGATCCTATTCAAACCCCAGACATATTGAAAGAAATTAAACTGGGCACTGAGGCTGATAAACGACCAATATACATCAGCTCAAAACTGAGACCATAATTCAAAACAAGGCTAATGGAGTTGCTGAAGAAGTACAAAGACTGTTTTGCCTAGACGTATGAAGAAATGCCCGGTCTAGACTGATAATTGGTGGAGCATGAGTTGCCAATCAAGCCAGGATATTGGCCTCATATTCAACCTCCTAGACGAATGTGTAAAGATGTAGAGAAATTGGTAGCCGATGAAATTAAAAGACTTACAGATGCAAGATTCATTTGAAAAGCACAATATACCCAATGGTTGTCAAATGTTGTTCCTGTGGTAAAGAAGAATGGAAAAATCAGAGTTTTTATTGACTTTAGGAATTTAAACCTGGCTACTCCTAAAGATGAGTATCCTATGCCCAAGGCCGATATGCTTATTGATGTTGTGTCGGGCCACTATATTCTCAGCCTCATGGATTGTCACTCGGGCTATAACCAAATCAAAATCAGAGAGACTGATGTGAGCAAAACAACCTTCAAATGCCCAAGCGCTCTTGGAAGTTATGAGTGGGTGGTTATGTCATTCGGCCTTAAGAACGCTGGAGCCACATATCAATGAGCAATGCATTAGATCTTCGATTCCTTGATTGGAGACTTCATGGAGGTTTACATTGATGATGTTATTGTCAGGTCCAGGGTCGATGAGCAGAACTTACAGCACCTAATGAAGACATTTGAAAGGATGAGACTCCATCAACTAAAGATTAACCTCTCAAGTGTGCATTTGGAGTCCCCACAACCCATTTTTTAGGATTCTTGGTGCACCAGAGGGGGGTGGAAGTAGACGCCAATAAAACAAAGGCAATCATACAAGCTGCACATCCTAAGTCCAGAAAAGAACTGTAGAGGTTAATCGGCCAGATCAACTACCTTAGAAGGTTCATTTCCAACACCGCAGGCCGATTAAGAATTTGGTCACCCTTACTAAAACTCAAGGACAGGAAGGACTTCGTTTGGACATTTGAGCATCAACACGCCTTTTACCAGATCAAGGCATACTTAACTCATCCTCCAATTATGGATGCACCACTGTTGAACATGTTGATTCTTTATGTCTCAGCCTCTGAAGCTTCTATGGGCAGTCTACTCGTCGAGGAGCATGAAGGGTATGAATGATCAATTTACTACCTGAGTCAGGCTTTAACTGACACGGAGACAAGGTATTCCACCATTGAGAAACCCGGGCTTTGTCTGTACTTTACATGCTGCAAACTCAGGTACTACTTACTCTCTTCTGTAGTATGGGTGATTAGTCAGACTGATGTTATCAAGTATATCTTGTCAAGGTCGTTCTTTAGGAATCGGCTTAGTAAGTAGGCAATGGCATTGTCAGAATTTACTTTACAGTATATGCCTCTGAAAGCTATAAAAGGGCAAGTGTTAGTTGACTTCTTGGCTGATCATCCTACTCTGAAGATGCCTGTTGATCTGTGTGAAGCTAGGGGATGGAGAGTTCGATTTGACGGTTTTAGGGCATAATTAGGTTTGGGGGTAAGAGTTGTCTTAGAATCACCCTATGGGATTAAAACAAAGATGTCATTCCTACTTTATTTTCCATGCACAAATAATCAGGCTGAATATAAAGCCCTTTTAATCGCACTCAAAGTTCTCGCTGAGCTTGAAGTTTGTGATGTGAACATCTATTGCGATTCCACACTAGTGGTAAAGCAAGTTTTAGGAGAATATAAGTGCGAATCGGCCTCGCTGGGGGCATATTGTAACAAAGTTCAACACCTGATGAAAGGATTTACAAGGGTCCAACTACAGTATCTAGAAAGAGAGGCTTATGGGGAAACAAATGATTTAGCACAATCGAGCTCTGGTTATAAGGACAAGCTATCATCCATACTAATATTGATCAAACCTCATTCTTCATTACTGGCAAAATCTAATGATCTTTGTTTTTAGGTTGTTGCTGTAGACATTGAGGTCAATTGGAGAATGGAGATTAAAGAGTACCTTAACAACCCATCACTATCGGCCAAACGCCAAATCAGAGTGTTAGCAACCAAAATGTTGTTAATGGATGGAGAACTATACAGAAGATTGGTCTCTAGTGAACTTCTAAGATGCATCGGCCTTAAGGAAGAAATGTTAGTCATGGCCGAGGCTCATGAAGGCATCGCAGGTGCTCATCAAGGAGGAAGGAAGATGAAATGGTTAATATGGCAATATAAATACTTTTGGCCAACCATGGAGTGAGATTACAATGAGTACGCCAAAGGATGTGAAGCGTGTCAGAAGCATGGACCGATCCAACATGTTCCAGCTGAGGAGTTGCATTCCATTATTAAGCCTTGGCCTTTCAGAGGATGGGCGATGGACATCATGGGGAAAATTTACCATCCATCATCCAAAGGACATGGTTTCATGTTGGTTGCCACTGACTATTTCACCAATGGGTGGAGGTCGTTCCCCTGAGGACCGTTAACCAGTAAACTATCATTGACTTCATCACCAAGCAAATCATACATCACTTTGGGATCTCAGAGCCTATAACCATAGATCAGGGTACAATGTTCACAGGGGAAGAGATTCAGACTTTCACACAAAATTTTAAAATCAAATTGCTTCACTCATTGCCATACTACACCCAAGCCAATGGTCAAGCTGAGGCAACCAACAAATTAGTGAAGATGGTGATTCAAAAGTCCATCAAAGAAAATCCCTGGGTATGGCATGAGACTTTATCTGAGGCACTATGAGCATTAAGAACCAGTCAGAAAATGACCATTGGCACCTCCCCTTTTAAATTAGTATATGGGCATGAGGTGATGTTACCAATGGAGTTAACGGTCGCATCTTTTAAGAGACAGGTCCACTCTATGCTATCGCCCTTAGAATACACTGAAGGCATGTTATAAAAGTTTGATCAGCGAGATGAAGAAAGGCCTCTGGCATATGACTGAATAAAAGTAAAAAAGAAAAAGGTAGAACAGGTGTTTAACAAGAGAGTTAAGCACAAGTATTTTAAGGAGGGGACCTTGTTTGGAAACTCGTATTGCCTATCGGACTTAAAGACCGAAAAGGGAGTCTAAACTAGGAAGGGCCTTTTGTGGTAGCCCAAGTACTAAAAGGCGATGCCTTTCTCCTGACCGATAAAGATGGTTTGCTTCACGCAAGAATGATCAATGGCAAGTACTTGAAAGCTTACTTCCCATCCATATGGGATGACTTAGATTGGTCACAAATTAGTATAGCTACTTAAACACATATGTATATTTATGCCTATTTTATCAAAATATATTAAGGTCGATTATTTGTTTTATGCTTATTTTATCAAAATATGTTAAGCTTTATTTCTATATAATAAAAACTATCTGGCCAAGTCTATATTTTTAAGGCCGATAAGTTAATATTCCTTTTCTTATTAAGACCGATTGTTGTTTTTGGTTCCATTGACCAAATATATTATGCACCATCACAGCAAGGATTGTTCCCAAAGGGGTTGGAAAATAGTAAAGTCATTCACAAAACAAAAAGTGGAAGAAGCAGAAACAATATATAAAGACATACATTAATCGGACCATCCTACAGGCCAATATAATCATAATATACAAAACGGCTGCAAAGGACGAAAACATTCAAAAAATTTTTTTATCGGTCACACCCTGACCGATTAGGTTATTTTTGTTTTGAAAACATCAACAAATTCTATCAGGGCACTAGTGGATTTTTATTGGTCTAAGACATCCGAGTTTTTCTACCTTTAGAGCTTGGTGATTTGGAGGCGCAGGTTCTTCCTCTTTTCTTGTATCTCCTTCATCTGAGCGCCTTGCAATTGTGTTTGCTCCACTCGCCTTTTTTGAGCCACCTTGAATCTAGCTAAATCGGCTTATTTCTCTTTTAGGGCTGATTCCAGGTTAGCCACTTCCTTCTTCAGCTTCTCATGAGCTGGACCAGCCTCAAGGACGATCTGGCACTCCTACTTGATAGTATCCATGATCGAGACTACCTCCTCATCTAACTTTCATTTTTTGGCATCTTTCTCTACCAGGCCAGACATGAATTGGTTAGCCTTACGATAGTTGAAAATAAGGATGGACAAGTTCTACCTTTTGATAATTGATTTTTGGCTGACTATTATTTCTGTAAATTATGAGCATTTTCATGAAGATACCCCAACAATCTAGTAGCCCGATCATGATTGCTATCATCAACAAAGAAATGAGTAGGGCCTTTGAAAATCTCCACCAAGTCCTTGAGCTTTCGTTTAACCTCATTGGCCACTTGGTCTTTTGAATCAACCACCACATCGGTCAAATTGGCTTTTTCTTTATCAAAAGGAGAGTGTTATCCCTCTACTTCACCTTCAGCATCAGAGTCATCCAGATAGCCCTCAATCTCAACAAAGAGAGTAAATAACGAGCCCTGTTGATTGGAAAGTTAGAACTATAATAAAAGAAATAGGCAATTATGAGGCAAGTGGTGAATACCTGATCTATTAGGACTGGCATCAAGGAAGCAGGTGATGGAGAGGCCAATTTAATAAGAATTGCAGTTGGAGACCCAACAGGGGGTTGTTTTAAAGGACCTTCCATTGTAGCAACAGAAGTGGGAGTGGGTTTGTCTAGATTCTCGGTAGGCTTGATTATGATTGCAGCTTTGCCAGGGGAAAGAGTTAGATCATGCACTTTGGGTTTCTTTGCGATTTCAGAGGCCGACTTGGAATTGCTTTTCTCTGTTGGTTTATGATGTGTCTTGATCTTCTTTGCTTTTGGTTGATCATCGGGCACATCGATGGGCTTCTCTTTGACATCTAAAAAATAAATAGTAAAAAGAAAATTCACAAGGTAAGAATCAGTTCATGAGCAAAAATAACTACCTGACCATTTGATGAATGGATGCGCATAGGAGGAGGATGGCCGAACAACCCAAAGGGCTGTTATGGGATTGCCAATAAAGCTGCCAGTAAAGCTTACTTTGCTATGTGATATGAGTTTATAAACCGCAGGACCATCAATACTAAAAGGAGTTGTAGGACCCTCGCATCTTGATTTGACCCTACAAAGAAGAAGAAGCTTGGTCATCAGTCAGTTCCCATCGTTAAATGTTCATCACTTCAGTAGATGACAATTAAAAATGTTTAAAATAAAAGGTGTCTCGGAAATCATTGAACAACTGTGTTTTACATGGGTTGACAGATAAAGGGCATAGACATAAGTTGTTTTTAAGGATCTCATAGACCTCAACAAGCTTCTCATAGAACTCTATATCCTTGTAGACATGCCTCCTGTAGAATGGAGAATTCATTGAATGAAGGGTTGGAAAAGGGAGAGATTGTGTGAGCCTAAATTGTCTGGCAACTAAGTGAGGGTTATACGTCTTGATGCCATATTTATTATTCCATGGGTCTAAGTCAAGAGCAAATGGAAGATCCCTGGCAATAAGAACACTTCCCTAAGCTAATACAGAGTCTGATTGAGGGTCATGGCCAAAGAAATCCTCAAATAACCAGGAAGGGCCAGAGCTTGCAGGGATGAAAGAGTAATGCAATGTGTCTGGTCGTCCTTGAGGGTTGTATAAAAGATGGAAGAACTCTCGGAATGAAGAATATTTACATTCAAAGGACGATACCCAAGTGGCAAAACAACCAACAAATTTGTAAGTTAGTTTTAATGGCCGACTCATGAGATCCTTGAAGTATGTTGTAAACCAAATTTGAGCGATCCATATCGGTTTGAGTCCCGATTTAAAATCATTTTTGTCCTTATCAGGCACTAGCTGGTGCATGCCTTTATAGAATTGACTCAGGACAAAGGGACCAAATGCTAACTTTCATCCATCGGCCAGGGCTACGGCTCAAGGATGGAACTCTTTAGTTACTTTGATTGAGCTAGGGCAACCTATGAATTGGCAAAGCTAGTACAACAAGAAGGCGGCATGTTCGGCCTTATTAGGGACATGGCTCGATTTCATATTTATAATAATGAAGGGGCCATAGCTCACGTGCTCTTTTTTGAATGAAATATTGTATATTGATATATCAGACTTAAGCCTAGGGCTAATTTCCTCACCATAAGGTTTGAGGCCAAACAGTACGGCCAGGTCTAACAATGTGATTGTCATCAAACCCTCTCTAAACATAAAAGCATTATTGGATCGAGACCAGAAAAGGGACATGGCCGATAGCATTGGCTTGTTTATTAGCATTTCAGTTTTTGAGAATTGGAGAATTTCATAGATACCTATTTCGCTCCATATTAGAGAAAATTCAGCCTCCATACTAGCATGCTAAACTAGAAATTCTTTCGAAGGGTTCAACTAGGACCTAATTGGGATATTCTTATTCCATAATAGCATTTTATTAAGCCAATTGAACCTAGGAGGGTTATTCTTTCTAGCAATATGAATGAAATCATCTACCCACTTATTGTCCTCTATAAGAATAGGGCCTAAGATAATATTACTAGGGCACTTGGGATATTTGAACATACCTCTGATGTAGCCTTAGACACCTGGACAATTTTGTTGGCTCGTTCCAAGCTAGCAAGAGGATTGGCCTTCTGGTTGATTGGAGATGATTTGGCTTTCTTTGACTTTGCCATTATAATTTTGAACTGAAGGCAAGAGGGAGTTCGGTCAAAAGGTATGATAGACCGATTGAATGAAATGAAAAGAGAACGAGGCGGAAGGAGTACTTGAGAGAGGAACCTCGGAAGATGAGAACACAAGCGCCGAATGTTAGAGAGAGAAGTTCTAAGGAGAGTGAAAGTAAATTTTCTACAGTAAGTGGGGCAAATGATTAGGACATATCCCCTTTTTATAGGTGTTATTTTGTGTAGGTGAAAGGACGCGGCGATTGACGAGAATGCCCTCACTTAGGCGGTAAAAGGGAAAAATTCACAGCAAGGGCACTTATGGGCCTAAACTCACCTGGCAAGACCATTTGGGCTTAATGAAATTGCATAATCAATCCATTTGCTTGGGCCTCAGTCTTGATCCTAGGGGGCATTGTTTGCATAGGCCCAAAATAGCCCAAGAAGCACACTTAAAATAGATAAGAACCCATCACACGAAGCCCACTTGATATTCTGAAGATTGCAGGTGGCATTGATGGTCAAAGGCTTGTTTTTGGAAATCTTATTCATGCCTTCATTCAAGGTAATTAGAAAACTTGCCTTATACTGAATTTGGAAAGTCAGCAATTTATTTCCCTTAGCCTGATTAGGTAGGTTTTAAAATTGATTTGTTTCCTTAGGCTCACTTAGGAAAGTCTCCTTTAATTTTTGTATTCATTTATGGTCGGGCTTAGAGGCTTATAAAAGCCGAGGCTTATAAAAGCCGAGGCTTATTTCTTGTAATAGAGGACACATTTTTTACACAAAATTCAATATATTATCAGTTTTTCATTCTCTTTCAAAGACCCTGTGTCTATCTTCATTCAATCACAGCGATCAAGGCTTCTCAGTGAGGCCACCTCCTATTTGATCCAAATCAAACAGGTTAGAAGGGACTTGGACCTGTTTCTTACCCCTATCACCACCCCGAGCTTGTGATTAAACCCACAATTCTTCATCCCATCCTCCGTGATATTGTAACAGGCTCACACGAACCCATTTAAACATTTAAAAGGTGCTCGGGCCAATTTTCCTTAATTTTAAGGCCGAACATATACAAATCTTTACAGGAAATGGTTGGAAGAGATTGAAGAAGAAGAATAAGAAGACAAGGAGGAGCAGAGCACGTGGCTGGATGACGTGGTAATTATGGCCCACTAACAGTTGATTTAATGACACTGTTAAATAAAGGGGCATAAATATTAGTGAAACTTTATTTTTGAGTATAATTGAGACAAAAATTAATTTATAGGCATATATGAGCCCGTTGGTATACTTTAGAGACAAAAATATACCTTATGCCTTAAAATTATATCATAATTACTACTCCGTCTCTTTATTTTAAAAGACTATTAAAAATCATTCAGTTTTAGATTTGTCAAATAATTTTCTCCCTCCGTTAAAAAAAATTAAATGACATAAAAAAGCATATTTACCCACAATATCTAATTGAATTTATAATAATATTCCATAATTAATTAAATTTTTATTAAAAAAATCATTCACTTTTTATTAAAAAAATCATTCACTTTTTTCTTTTATTCTACTATAATTTAAAAATAATAAAAAATAACTTTAATTAAATTAAATCAAATTACAGTAAAAATTATAATTTCAACAAAAAAGTTTCTTTTTGTTAAAAAAAATAATAAAAAAGATATATTTATTCTCATGTTATTAAATATATAGTATTACACAATACTCAAATCTTGTCAATCAATTTTTTTTAAAAGAATTCATTTACCTGTTATACACTATTATAATATTTAAAAGTAATTAAAAATTTAATCTATGATTTAATTAAATTAAATCAAATTAAATTTAAAATTATAATTTTGATAAAAATGTTTCATTAAAAATTAAATTACATAAAATTACATATTTATCTTCAATATTTGATTAAATTTATAATATTGTACCATGCTTAATTTATTTTTTTAAATCATGTACTCTGTTGTATATATTTGTTAGGTAATTTCCACAAGTGCACGGTTTGCAACAAGTAGTAAAGTTCGAGTATCAAGTATCATTCCAACAAGGAGATTGATACCAAGTACCAGCCTTAGTTTTATTTTCACAAGCTAACAAAACAGATTAATTAAAATAAAAAAATATATTAACTAACAAAGATAAATTCTAAATCTAAAATATTCTTTTAAAATTCAGTAATCGAAAGATAGAGTCTGGATTCGTTTAACTAGACACTTACTCGAATTACATGATTTAATTTCAGTTCAACTTATTAATATAGTCAAGAGTATATTACTCAAATTACTTAAAGCCTCTTTCAAGATCAATCGAGCATGCCAAAACTAATTACCGCCTATTTTCATGGTCAAGTTAATTAATTAAGACTCATTAAGTTCCTTAGCAATTTAATACTCCCTGAAAGATTCGTCTACTTTCGTGATCGAGGTTCCTAAGTTTCACAGGTCTACGAGCTAATAGATCATGCAACTTTCATTGTCTTTAATCTACCCACAAACATGCATTTAATCATGCCTAAAATCAAATACAAGAACATATAAAAGCAACCTGTAAAAATTGGTTGAATATTAACTTATTGAATTAAAATATAAAAATCCAAATGAGCATTAGTCTAGCTACACGAATCCAAACCCTGAGTGAATTAGTTACACATAATAAAAATAGCCATAATCAAAGATAATCTAAGCATGAGAACAATTCTGTTGAATATGGTTGGCTTGAATCTCTGCTTCTTCTTTGCTCAAAAAATATCTCTGATTGATGGATTGGTGAATGAATTGATCATTCAATGAATGAATAAATTCGGCTTAACATCTCTTCCTTTTGTAGCCTGCAGAACTTCCAATTCTACAATATTTTTATTTTGTAATCTTCCAAATATGAAATCTTCTAATTCCGTAATCCTGAATGAAAGAGGAAGATTTTTCATGAGCGCACACCCTGGAGCATGGCCATGCACTCGGGTGTGTACTATTCCATATTTGTGCACGGCTTAATACATGGTCGTGTGATGAGGCGTGCATAACTTCTTCATCAGGCTTGATTTCAACCATGTTAGTGCACACCTTCTTGCACAGTCATGTAGAGAAACATGTAGAATTCTTGATGAGCACACAATCGTGTGCTAGCCTGTGTGCACAATTGAAGACATGGCGTGCAATAGCTTCAGCTCACAAAACTGCAATATATATTTTAATTAGACACTATAATGCATATAATTATTAATCAAACATGCAAATGTATTCTTTAAAATGCAATTAAATAACATTATGCTAAATGCAAGTAAAATCAATAAACTTAAATAAACTTATAAAAATATATTATAAAACCAATAAAAATACTTCTCAAATTATATAAATAAATGACATATAACAAATTCCCCCACACTAAACCTTTGCTTGTCCTCAAGTAAAATTCACAAGAACACTAGTCAATGCAACGAATTTAGCACATTGACAAACTTCAAAATGTCCAATCTCCCACAATCTTAAATTAATACGAAACTTATAAATCAAAATTAAACTGATAACTCAAGGTTGAAGACGTAAGTTTTACCAAGTGAAAAGCAAACTTAACCATTGAATTTTCGAAAACTAATAAGTTGATAATTAAGAAAAACAAAAGCAAGTGATACTACTTCTTGCAACCTCAACAACCTCTTAATTCCATCACATAAAAGATAGTAGTATTTTTATTTTATTTTACTCACGAGTGCGTTTTACACTCCATCTTGCTTTAATTTCTCTATTCTTCTCACTTTCAGTAATCCCCCACTATTACAGTATTACTAAGCATGGATACTGTTAAGTGAGTTCTTTGGATACTCATACTCAAATTAGAGCATTGGAGTAGATTATAGAGCATAAACATTAAAAAATTAAGCTCAGCTCTAGAGAAGAGAGTTTTTTTATTGCTTCTTCTTTTTTTTTTTTTTTGCTATCATGCATGTGCTGGTGTCAAGGGTTGATCAAGAGTCATAATTAAGTATCACTTACAAGCATTTTCCTAAACTATCAACTCACAGATTCAGTTATTCAAAAGCAAGTAAGCATTAAGTTCATTAAATTTTCAAAAGTCTTTAACCACAAATTATTAACCTAACTTAAAATTTACAAATCAAGCATTAACAGAAGATTATGAAACATGTACACTGAAATCTCATTCGATGTACTTTACTTGTCACAGTGATAAATTGTAAAAATTTAGTGTGTGAGTGTGCTAAACGCAAATATGAAGATATGATGAAATGCAAACATAATGTATATACCCTCCCCCACACTTAAACAAGTCAATATCCTTAGTGACTCAAAGAAATAAAATAAAGTAAAGAACAAAAAAGAAGAAAAACTTCCCTAAGCATGTGGAGAGCACATAATGAACTGAAATGGAAGACACCTGGACATGGCCTCTGTAGCTTGCCAAACTAAACGAATATAATTTTTTTTAACTCTTCTCCACTATGCATGATGGTCTTGAAAAATAAAAATTAAAAGTAAGAGAAATATAAGAAAAAATAAAAAATGAAAAGAAAAAAATTACTAAAATAAAAAAAAAACTGAATGGGTTGCCTCACATTAAGCGCTTGTTTAGAGTCATTAACTTGATTAAATTCTCATTTGATCATCAGGGAGGATTGATTAAAGAATAATCCTCCCCCACCCGAGCTTGCTTATTTAGCATTTGAAAAGAAGATGAAAAATTCTGAAAATCCATATCTTTCACAGCACTTTTAATTCGCCACTCTTTAATAACTTTCTCTAGAGGTCCCTTTTTCTTCTTAACTTTCTTGGTTGCTTTAACCTCCTTGGTATCATGAATGAAGCGGGTTTTAAGTGGCTCTCTGGACACTTATGGAAGACCATCTTTAGCACAAACCTCAACTACATCCACCCGAAAACAAAAAGTCATTGATGAAGATTGTTGTGCCCTTTTGAATACATCGAACTTAACCTTCTCTTCCCCAACTTCAAGTTTTATTTTTCCTCTCTTGACATCAATTATTACTCTAGCTGAAGCTAGGAAAGGTCATCCCAAGATTATGGGGATTTGGGAATCTTCCCCCATCTATAAGATCACTACGTCACAAGGCACATAAAATTCTCCAACTTTAATTGGCACATCTTCCAAAATTCCTTCAGGATAGACTATGGATCTATCAGCTAGTTACAAGGAAATATTTATAGGCTTGGGCTCACCTATATTTAATTTCCTATACAAAGATAAAGGCATAATGGTTACACTAGCGCTAAGATCACAAAGAGCTCTACTAATAGAAAATTTACCAACAACAGAGGGTATAGTGATACTCCCTAGATCTTTAAGCTTTGGAGGGAGCTTATTTCTGATAACAACACTGCATTCTTCATTCATTGGTATAGTCTCATAATCCTCCCACTTCCTTTTATTAGATATGATATCTTTGAGGCATATTTTGGCATTTGAGTTACTGCCTCTAGAAAAGGAATGGTGATATCTAGCTGCTTGAACGCTTTTAAGTCCTTATGAAATTGCTTAGCAAGTGTTGTATTTTTCATCCTTTAAGGAAAAGTTAAACAAGGTATCTTTCTCTGCTTAGGTATTTAATT
>CATIWM010307660.1:0-15793 GCA_949671775.1 Mallotus repandus
ATAATAAATCAAAAACAAACATTATGTGATTTTTCTAACCCTAATTTTAATTACATACAATCTAAAATTAATCTAAAGCCACAATTAATTTTAATTGAATTTACCAAATGAAACCCTAATTTACTAACCAATTAATTAAAATAAAAACACATGCCACACACATGATTGCATTATTCCCACTATTTGGGCTATTACAATGATCTACTGAGAACAAAAAATAAAATTAATTACAACCCAAAAAAATAAAATACAAAATAAATGAATAAAAAATCCTAAAACTACGTTCAAATACAAAATTTAATCCATGACATTCAATGGATCTTCATATGTTTTGTTCTCCACAGTGGATTCAAATCACCCCATTAATTTGATGGATGCAGTATTAATTCCCCTCAAAAGGTGATCACCATTGATGAAAGCCTGTGGCTTTTGTTATGTTGGTCTATGATTTTTGATTTATTTGGATCTGATTTATGGCTAAAACTTGAAAAAAGTACGTGAAAAATAAACATGAGTGGGTGTGTTTTTGATTGACGGCTAAGAATCAGAAAATTAGAGAGAAAATAAAAAACCCTAGCCTCCCCCTCTTGTGAAAAGAATATGATGTATTTATAAGAGATACCATCTGTAACCCTAAGTCGGTACAGGATAATAAAAATTTATTTTTACTATTTATCTATAAAAATATATATTTATCACTTTATTTATCAAATAAAACAAATATATTTATCAAATAAAAACTAATCAAATCTATGGATAAATAACAGATAAATAAATTAAATAATATAAAGATAAAAATAAAATAAAATAAAAGATTACGAAAAAAAAAGCGGAAGGTTCTATTTCTAGCAAGGAAATATGAAAGATGGCCAAAAATTTTTGCTTTCTTTGGCCAAAGTGGCCATCTTTGCAATTTGCAAATTGAATGGGCCACTTCAGCCCATTTTCTAATTCTTTTTTTTTAAATTATATTTTTTCCTTTTAAAAAAAAATTTATTTGAAAAAAAAAATATAAATAAATAGATAAATAAATAAAATTTAAAAGTAAAACTTAAAGTTAAATAATTTACAATTTAGTGAAAAATCAATAAATCAAATCCAATAAATCTAATTTTACAGTCTATTTTCATCATCGTGTCCTCTGTCACATCCATGCTCTAGTCATCCCGAAATTGGGTGCTTACAGTATCTTAACATTTTGCCAGAAGTTACCCGGAATATGCACTTCTTCGGATTGAGCTTGAGATTGTACTTTTCGACCTTTTTGAGGAACTTTTTGAGAGCAGCTGGGTATCCTCTGGTTTTCAACTTAACCATCATGTCATCTACGTACACTTCTACCTCTTTGTGTATCATGTCATGGAACATAGCTGTCACCATTCTCTGGTATGTTGCGCCCGCATTTTTCAGGCAAAAGGGCATTACCCTGTAGCAGTAGGTACCCCATTCTATTATAAAAGACGTTTTTGCTTTGTTAATGATGGCCATTAATATATGATTGTATTCGAAGAATCCATCCATGAAGGAATAAATTACACAAGTGGCAGCATTCTCTGTTAACACATCTATGTGACGTAAAGGAAGCATGCTTTGTTTAAGTCCTTGTAGTCAACACAAATTCTGACCCTTCTATCTTTCTTTGGTACTGGCACAACATTTGCTAACCATTCTAGATAGTCCAGTACCTATAGGAACTTGGCTTTGATCTGTTTCTCAATGTCTTCTTTCACCAACTAGGCCCATTCTGTTCTGAGTCTTCTTAGCTTCTACTTTACTTATTTACTCCCCTCTTTGGTATGAATGTAGTGTTGGGCGATGTCCTTGTCGATGCTGGGCATGTCTTCGTATGTCCAATAAAAAAAACTTTTTAATATTTTACTAATATTTTGTCAATTTCTCTCCTCTCTCCAGGGGTAATGTCTTTCAAAATATGCAAAATGCATGATTCATTTTTTGTGCTAATGTTAAATGGTTCTGTGCATATGGAATGATTGTCAAATATGCAACTATTTTGATCAATGCAATGCACACTACCATCAGAAAAGACATCAAACAAGTAAGCAAAATATGATTTCATTGCATTAACTTTATAGTTCATTGCATCATCAGTTTCAAACAAAGAAAACATAAAAGTAGGCTAATATTATTTGGATCAGTTATCTAACAAACGGTTCTATCTATGAATTGCCCACTGCTTGTAGGTCTTATCAATGGTATTGTCCCAATCACTGGTGGTAAAGTGATGAATGATTCTTCTTCTCTATATCGTCCTGAAGTGATCGACGAATCTTTGAGATATTCTGGCACCTGAAAAATCTGTGGGCCCGAATGGCACATACTGTTTCACCCCATATTGTCTTATCACAAATGCTGGATAATAGTATGTGCATGATATGAATCCTGAGATTGTTACACCATTCACATATGCGCATAAGGTCACACGTTCCATCCTTCACCAGGGACACCTCCAAGTTATATGCTCTTTTGAAGTATTTTTCATACACTCCATCCACTCTTCAGTTGAGATGTGTGCTGAGTGGCCACTGATGTCCTTGATATGCCTTTCTTGGTGGTTCTTTGGTTAGTATTTCATCCAATTACCAGCAAGTTTTTCCAGGAGGCTTAGCTTTTTTTGTAACCAGATCTGAAGTAGCAAAGGGATTCCAATAAAATTTGAATGCTTTCCGGTTCTACAATCGTCCAGGCCTTGAATGGTTTCAGCCAAGATTAATGGGAAGGGAGTCATTCAACATTCTATGCCCTCAATCACCTGGAGTATCTTGTAATCTCGCAATCCATCATGTGACACTATGAAGTACCAGGTGAAGAGATAACAAGTAAAGAGCCATGCCTATGGCAAGCTTTCAGCTTTCTTGATAGTACAGGCACCTAGGAGTTGTATAGGAATCAATCGTTTGTCTGTAGTAATTAGTTCATCAAGCTTTTACGGGCTCAAGTCTAGTAGTGCTGATCCGAGTCCAGGATATTCAATATCTTGATCAGTAAAGACTGTTTCCTCAGTTTTGGTAGGGATACGTCCTGCTAAGGCACTAAACTCCTCATATAATGGGCATAGTTCCATAGTACTGAATAGGAATACATGTTCATATGGGTCCTAAAATGATATTGTTGCATGTAGGAGGTCATAATTTAGGCGTAGATGTTGGAATGTTTTGATGCACAACATTCCATAGGATTGTAGGCATTTCCAGTTGGCCTTGTCAAGATTGTGGAGGAAATGTCTGGTGAGACTTGTTTGGGCTTGGAGGTTCTCGACCATGATGCCATCTTCGAGCAAACCTTGAATTATTGCTTTCATTCTCCCACAATTTTGTCAGGAAGACTCAACCTCATAATCATTCATATTGAGAAATTGTTTACTGCACATGAGTGAGATAGAATAAACAAAGGATGAATAATGCATGCATGGAATGTGCCTGTAAAAGAATACGATTAGTATGTATGCATGACGTGCTCATGCATAGTTTTATTATGATAGATGCAAATGGCTGCAAGAAATTATGGTTAGTATATGTTGCCTACATGTATGTCATATATGCATGATTATATAAGAGATTATTAGTTTTTCCTGCACGAGGAACAAACCATTCATAAGCAAGCTCTCGCTTCCAACCTTACCACTCTGTGGGGTTATTGAATCTCTTTCCTAGGTGGGTTTTAAATCGATAGTCAATAGGGGACTATGGTTCTGCTCTTGGACTAGGTTATGTCCATTTGTACTTATTAGAATAAAAAGTTAAGCTAGGAAACAGTACAAAAATGTGCTCAAGGTAAATGTATAATGTTAATGTGAGGACCGGTCATTGGGTCACAAATGGCATCTATAGTCTATGCGCGCCCATATGCGTAGGAGCTATAGTCAACAAGAGGGGCTCAAATTTATGTCCTTGCATTGACATTTGATATGTTTATCAAGAGGCATAAAAGTATTGTTCGATAGTTTACGATATGATCCTTTCAACATAAATGTCTACAATGTAGTTGAATTCCTAACCCATCTATTTGATCTGATAAGGAAAAATGGACGATGCTCGTAGGTTCCGTCATCAAAAGATGTCACTATTCACCAGTTCTCATAGGCTATTCATACTGAGGTAGATGAATCTTATCATTTCTTGCACATTGAGCTTGTACAAGATAAATAAGGATCACATAGTCTAAGTGTGAGTAGTATGTGAGAATAGACGTAATGACATCAATATGTGATAAAAACTAAAAGCATCATGGCACTTGTGAATGTCAAGTCAAACGGACAGCATCAAGGATATCATGCAAAGCTTGGTGGGATCCTAGTGGAGATTTCTATTGGTTTATTTACATGAGCTGAGTCAAGGGTATAAATGCTAAGGGCTCCTTTAGCGAGAATGCCCCCCAGGACTAGGGTTACAGACTTCGATCAATGAGTCTAGCATTCTTTTGATAACTCGGGTCACCCCCCTTAAGGACTTGGGTCACAAACTCTGGTCAGATGAGTCCAATGAAACCACGAGTAAAGGCTAAAAGTGACAAATCTGAATTGATCACCCTATGACTCATGTGGAATCATAGTGGATCACTTTTTGTCATTGTTGACTGATTAGGACCAAGAGTGCACGTGTGATTATGTATTGCAAATGTAGTGGTGAAGGACTCCATATGATTGAGTATTATGTAATAAGAAATATTCATTTTCAAAACAATCTCTCTAGCCAGAGTCCTTAGTGGAGTCGCCACTGTGAGAGACCTTATGGTTATTTTTACAGGTTGTTTTTAAGATAGCTTTGCCGAATGGGGCATCTATGCCATTTACGAGACAAGGACAATGGTTGGTCTCGGGGGGATGCGAGATGCTTTGTGTTTGTGGAGTCGCCACCTGACTTTTAGAAAATCTGGAAAAGATGAAAAGGACAACATCGAGTCACTTAATGAGTATCTTCCCCAATAGAGATTCTAGGTTCGGGAGATAACATCTACTTTTTGACTACTTCTCATTATAATACTCGATACATGGCTACTGCAGCACCCTAATTTTGGAAATGATAGTTGATATATGCACATTCACACAAGCACGTTGATAATAACGAAAAATAAATGAGAGTAAGTGCGATTATTTACAGGGCTTTCCTAGTAAATACATTCGAAAAGGTAAAAAAAAGGGCACGAAAATGTAAATCTAGTCCTAATATAAAAATATGCCTACAAAATAGAAGTTAGCACAACTATGTGCGATTCCAACCATTCATCCACTCTGATAACAAGTAAGTAGGGAATACTTACTTAATCAAAAGAGCAAATATAGGCATAATCATGTGCATTTGCCAGAATTATTATGAAATATTTCTAAATAATAGAGAAATAACAGAAAATGCATAATTGCATCATTAGACCATGAGATGGATGCTCTAGCTTGGAAATCTGAACTTTCACATTATTGAACTCATTTTGATGCAAAAATGACAATTTATTATAAGCTAAAATAAAGCAAAGATTATTTAATCAACATGCAAATTATCAGTCTTACCATACAATCATAATAATTTCTGAATTGCTGGCGTTAATAAAAGTAAACTGCAAAACAGTGAAATAAACATGCAAAAATGATTGTTTAGTCTTCATATTCTACTGAGCTTGTTTTTGGGCTTTTTAAAGCTTTAGCTTCATGGGATTTTCAAGTTGTCCTCATCGAGAGGTTGAAAATGGCATGTAGAATGTAAATTCGTATACCTTTGAAGCGTGCTTTGACAAAGATATGGGTGGGTTTGGTTTAAGTCGATCTAAAAAATCTTAAAACGTAGTAGGTGAGCTGAAAAGTGTGTAAATTAGGACTCATGAGTCTTCAATTTGTTAGTGTTTTAGTGTGTGTGTCAGCTTTGGCTCTAGCTCCCCTTAAATGGGAGATAGAGACCCCTATTTATAGGGAAAAATAGTGAAATTACGCATGATCATGCATCTTGAGGCATATGCGTGAATGGTTTTACATGTGTGCAAGCGTATCGGGGCACGTGATAATACAGACTGCATGTGATCACTTGTTGGGATGCGTGATCACGCCTTGGGGGGCATGTGATCACTCCTTGGGGGCACATGATAACGCACTCTAATGCATGGTCACATGAATCCTAGTGCTATTTTTAGGTCTTTTGTGCGTTTTTAGGGGTTTTGGGACCTCCTGGATGCATTTCCAACGTCCATTTTGTCAAAATCGGCTTTCGACTTTTACGAAGTTGAACTCCAGTCTTACAAGATGAATACTAGTTTGATGAGTTACATGTTTTGAGTGATGGTTGCTCGAAATGAGCTACTTATCATTTTTATAATTCATAATTCATAAAATTAGGGTGTGACTTAATGATTCAATAGCCGGTTTTGCTCTCTAAAGGCTTGGTCTGGGCTTTTCAGACTCACGGCACACTTTAGAGGTGGTTCGAATGAACAGACACTTGTCATATTCAGGGATATATTTTCATCATTTGACCTTTTTAGGGACAGTCAAAACTTGATGTATGACACTAAGTTCAACAACTTGTTAGGAATTACAAATTCAAAAGAAGAAACACCCAATATATAGAATCAGTACCAGCACTATCAAGTCAATCTAGGTCAGTAAGTAATGAAAGTAGTTGATCAGAGTCAATCAGCAAAAAACTCAAAGCCAATCAGCATAAAATTCAAAGCAAACCGCACAAAAATTCAAAGTCAGTTGGCAAAAATTCCAATCAATCAGCACAAAGAATTCAAGTACTCAAATCAAGCAGCCAAAGATAAGAAATTCATGAGTAGTTATGGACTGCAGCATCAAAAAGTGAGCAACGAAGGAGTTGCAGTTGAACAAAATTTGTGAGTAGCTATAGACTGCAGCATCAAAGGTGAGCAACAAAAAGGTTGCAGCTACTTAAAATTTATGTGCAGTTATGGACTATAGCATCAAAGGCGAGCAATGAAAAGATTGCAGCTATTCAAAATCTTTGAGCAATTATGGATTGTAGCATCAAAGGCGAGCAATGAAAGGGTTGTAGCTAATCATGAGCAGCTATGGACTGCAACGTCAAAAGTGAGCAATAAAAAGGTTATAGCAGATTAAAATCAATGAGCAATAGAAGGATTGCAGCTAATCAAAAGTCATGAGTAGTTACAGACTATGGTGGCAATGATGATTTAATAATTCATAGAATTATTAAATTATCAACATAAGTTTCAAATTCACTTTGTTATATACTACATAGTAGCGATAGCACAAATTTCAGATTCACTTTATTATAAGCCACATGGTAGCTATAACTCAATGTCAAATTCACTTTGCTATATATTACATAGTAGTTATAACACATTTTCAAAGTCAATTTTCTGCTTGACACTACATAGAAGTTATAGCACATTTCAAATCATACTTCACTAGACGTTCCATATGAACTATAATGCAATTTGCTTGACATTACACAATAGTTATAGCACCAAATTGCTAGACGTTCCATAGGAACTATAGCACATTTTCAAATCATAGCTCATTAGACGTTCCAAAGAAACTATAGTACAATTTTAAATTATAGTTCATTAGATGATATAGTGCAATTTGCTAAACATTACATAGTAGCTATAGTATCACTTCGCTAGACGTCCACATGGAATATAGCAAAATTCATCAATCACATAGCTAAACATCCCACAAGGAATATAGCTAATTTCTTCAAATCACTTCGCTAGACGTCCCACAAGGAATATAGTGAAATTTATCACATAGCTAGACGTCCCACTGGGAATCTAGGTAATTTCTTCAAATTACTTCCCTAGACGTCCCACATAGAATATAGCAAATTTTATCACATAGCTAGATGTCCCACAAGGAATATAGCAAATTTCATTAAATCACTTCGCTAGACATCCCATAAGGAATATAGCAAATTTCATAAATCACATAGCTAGACGTCCCATAGGGAATATAACTAATTTCTTCAAATCACTTCGCTAGATGTCACACAGGGAATATAGCAAAATTTATCATATAGCTTGACGTCCCAAAAGGAATATAACTAATTTCTTCAAATCACTTCGCTAGACATCCCACAGGAAATATAGCAAAATTTATTACAGAGCTAGACATCCCACGGGGAATATAGCTAATTTTATTAAATCACTTCACTAGACGTCCCATAAGGAATATAGCGAAATTCATGAATCACTTCGCTAGACGTTTTCTAGGAAATATAGTGAAATTTATTCATCACTTTGCTAGACGTCCCACAAGGAATATAGCGAAGTTCATCAATCACTTTGCTAAACGTACCACATGGAATATAGTGAAATTTATCAAACACCTTTCACTAGACATCCCACAGGGATTATAGAGTAATTTACTAAAGCTATATAGTAGCTATAGCATGCTACTCAATGTTATACAACAGCATAAAGCACTCATCAGAAATTTGTAGTCCATCACAGGTAAAAACTTCAAAACACACAGGTAAGTATCCTAACTATTTATTTTGAAATTGTGTGCTTATTAGCTTTATCGTAATTTGTCAAGCCAACCGCGACAAAGGGGGCCAACTGTAAGCATCCAATTTCGGGATGATTTGAGTTTGGATACGACAGAGGACCGAATGATGAAAATTGATCATGAAATTAGATTTATTGTATCTAGTTTATTGATTTTGAATTAAATTGTAAATTATTTATTATTTTAAATTTTATCACTTTATTTATTTATTTATCTATTTATTTATTTTAAAATAAATTTTCAAAAAAGAAATAAATTTTAAAAACAAAATCAAAAGTCGAAAAAAAAAGAAAATAATACTTGGGCCGAACTTGGCCCAAACGGCCAATTTATTTTGCAAATGAAATTGGCCACTTTTGTGAAGAGAATTAATTTAATCAGCTAAAGGAGTTAAGTTGGCCGTTAGTGACCATTCTCTTCAAAATCAAATTGATCGGAATCATCAAATGAGTTAAGTTGGTTATTAGTCACCATTCTCTTCAAAATGCAATTGATCGGAATTATATAATTCCGATCGTAATTATGCAATTCCGATAATGTCTGTAATTTTGTTTATTATTTAGCTTTAATTTTATTTATTTTATTATCTTTATCTCTATTGGTTGTTATTTTAGATAAATATATTGATAAATTTTTGTGTTTAGATAAATAATAAAAATATTATTTTATTTTTATGTTTATCTTGTAACCAATTTAGGGTTACATGGTGTTTTGTTCATAAATATGTCATTTTCTTTTCATAGAAAAGAAGCTCAGGCGTTTTAATTCTTTGCTCGACTCTTTTCTTATTTTAGCCATGAGCCAAATAATGCAGCCTTCTCCCTTTTATTTGTCACGTACATTTTTCTAGTTCTTAACCATCAATCAGATTAAAAAAAAACTAAAACTCACAAACATCACAACAAAAGCCACAGGCTTCCATCAATGGTGATCACTTTCTGAGGGGCAATCAATACTGCATCCTATTATTAATTCTTCATCTCCTTCTTCTTTTATTTTGATTTTAATTTTATTTTTTATTTAATTTTTGTTTATTATTTTTCAATTACTCACTGACTAATTTTTTTTTTGTTTATTTTTATTTTCATTATGGATGGGGTGACATGAACACACTATGGAATATCATCAATGGAGAAAATCTATAACCAAACCGATGAAGATCCATGGAATACCATGGATTAAATATTGTATTTGAACGTAGTTTTTAGAGTTTCTATGTATTTAATTTTTTTTATTTTGTTGGTTGTTTTATTTTATATTTTATTTATTTGGCTTTTTGGGGTTGTAATTAATTTTTATTTTTATTTTCAGTAGATTATTGTAATAGCCCCAATAGAGAAAAAATAGTAAATATTTACTTTTCTGCACTTTAAAACAATTAGTAAATTAGGTTCACTTTATAAAAACCTCATTAAAATTAATGGTGGCCTTAGATTAATTTAGGTTGCATGTAAATTGAATTAGGGTTGGAAATCACAGTATGTATGTTTTATTTTATTTTTTGCTTTATTCTTATTGTTTGGGCTTGCTTGTTATTTTTGTTTGTTTTGGACCTCAAGCCCACGTTAGGTTTTAACTCATTTAATTAATAGGTTGTTAAAATGGTTTTAGGTTTTAATTAATCTTTAAAATTAATTTAGGCCCATATAGGTTAATTTAGATTTAGGTCCACTTTTTTAGTTTAATTAAAATTAATTAGACTTAACTCAGCCTAGTTAATGCATTTTCTTTTTAAAAAATAGACTTAGGATCACTTCATTTAATTAAAATTAATTAGAACTAGGCTCACTAATTTAACATTTTTTTCTATTAAAATTTGTAGAATTAGGCTCACATTTTTTAAGAATTAAAATCAATAGATTTAAGCTCACTATTTAAAATGTTGGCCCACCATTAGTTCCATTATATTTGTAAATGAAATGTATAGACTTAGCTAACTTTAAATTAAAAATCAATGTAGATTAGATTAATTTAGGGACGTTGCACCTTGTGAATGCATTTTTTATGTGCTCTTTCATGACTAGTTGCCTTGGAGTTACATGTATGCGAAATTAGGGTTTAAATGAGATTGCATGTAATTAGAGAATAAGGTGGTAATTCATAAACTAATTTTAAACAACACAAGACTAAAAGAAGTTGGTATTCTGTTCCCAGAATTTCCTAGTTGTGGTGCTAACTCTCTTCTAGAGAATCGAGTTACCACCACCTACGATTTGTCCCAGTTATTACTCTGGGTGGCGACTCCTCATCTCCATGCTATGTCTTTGTGATATAGTAGTGTGTTCCCTGGATCCCTAAGCTCAAACAGTGTAGCGGTTGCTAAAATCATGGACGTGCACTAAACCCTACCGTCTACAGGCATCGTGTTAATCACATCCAAAATTGGTATGTTAAGCTTGAGTGGCTAGAATGCCTTTAAAAACTTCCCAAAATGCTTGTCATGTTTGTCATGTTTTCTCTTTTGTTGCCTTTGAGGGAAGGGTAGTGGTGGAGTAATAATTTTAGGCACCTCTTCTTTCTTAGATCCCTTTTCTTTAATGTATTACTTAGTCCATTTTTCTTTCTTGTGAACGTCCTATGCAACCTCTTCTTCTTCCTTTTTGATTCCCACCTCAGGTAGTTATTTTCCATTTTAAAGCATTATTACATTCACATGCTCTCTTGGATTCTCTGGTTCACTAGGAAGTTTACCCAATTGTCAAAAATTAGTGGCACTAGCTTATGAAGTAATTTGATTCTCTGACATCTTTTCATGCACGAAGAGCTAACTAATTTAAGATGCTTGGGATGCAAATTGGTTTTCTAACATCTTGTTATGGGCAAAAAGTAATCCCATTTGAGATGTCAATTCTTAATATTTTCTCATTGCTCCTCTTCACCCTTTAGAAACTTCTCCATCATATTTTCAATATTAGGATTGTTCTCACTTTGTTGATGAAAGTGTTCATTTGTTGGAAACTAGGTGGGGGCTGCTTGAATCAATGATGATCCTCATTAGTTTGGTAAGTCCTTAGTAGAAAGTTTGAATGAGCAGCCATTGTGGAACTCTTTGATGCAAGCACTGACATTGCAAATCCTTGAACTACTCCCATGTTTCATACAAAGATTCACCATTAAGTTGAGTGAAGCTTTTGATTTCTTGTCTAAATTTTGCTATGTTGCCCGGTGGAAAGAACTTGCCCAAAAATGTCTTTGACAATGAATCCCAAAAAGTGATGGATTGTGGTGCTAAAAAGTGCAACCACAACTTAGCTTTATCCCTTAAAGAGAAAGGGAATAACTTGAGTTTTATTGCATCTGGACTAACCCCATTCATCTTAAAAGTGTCATAAATCTCAAAAAATTTAGCTAAATGGGCATTAGGATCTTCAATTAGGAGGCCTCCAAATTGGAATTGCGAGACCATTTGACTGATCGCTGGTTTGATCTCAAAGTTGTTAGCATCTACGTTTGGTCTTATAATGCTACTCAAATTGTCTTCTAGATTGGGCGTCTTGTATTCTTGAAGAGCATGATTCCTAACTTGTTGTGTCACTTAACCGTCACCCATGGTTTGCTTATCTTTCTAGTGCTTTTCCTTTTAGTTTTTCTTGCATGATTTCTTGATTTCAGGATTGATCTTCTCTAAATTTGTTCCCTTAGATTGATTGTTCATAAACTAGCAAAAAATTGAAAAATCAATAAACAAATCAAGTAAATAGAAAAGAAAAATACTAGTCTAAGAGAAGCAAAAATTAAATTAATATCAATATGTTCAATCCCTGACAACGGCGCCAAAAACATGTTGCTTTCAAAATTCGTAAGTGCATGGATCATGATTGCAGTATAAAGAGTTATCATTCCTATGAGGAATGTATATTGAGTACTAATATTTTTACTTATGATCTTAGCTAGCAAATCAAATAAAAGTTAAATAGAAATTAAATAAACACAACATTCTAAATTAAATTAGAATAAAATGATTAGAAGCTAGCCTAGGTTTAGTTTCATTATTCCAATCTAATCATGAACACTTTAACTAATAAAACATTGATTTTAGTTAAGGGTAATTATTCTAAAATACCTAAAGACTCTCTTGAGTTCAATTAAGCATGTCAAGATTAAGATTTAACCAACTCTTATGATTAAGAAATTAATCCTAACTCATTAAGCTCCTTAACAATTAATTTACCACCGTAGACCCTTGCCTATTGTCATGGTTCCTCATAGAGCTTGCCTACTCTCATGGTCGAGTGGTATAAGTTCTATGAGTCTTAAGCTGATAAATTCCCCTAACTCTCGTTGGTGAATCTACCCATAAACATGCAATCAATTGGGCCCTTAATTGAATACAAGACATAAAGAACAATTCATAAAATTAACTGAAAATCAAATTAAATGATAAAGACTTATGTTCAATCACGTCATGGAATAGTTACTCCTAACCTAAGCCCTAAAAAGAGTTTATACGCATAATTATGGGAACAACCAAAAACATAATCAAAAGAATAAAAGATGAAGAGGAAGAAAGTATGAATAAATCTCTTGAATCTTGTGACTCCTCTTCAATCTTCGACATCCAAGGATGTGGAATTAATTCCCTAACATCCCCTTTTTATAGAAAATCTTGGTAGAAAACTAAATTCTTTTTGAATTCTCAAGTCCTTGTTTTAAAAGGAAACTTTTCTGTGCTGACACCACTTCAGCATTACTTCAACATCGGTACGCAACTCTTTAAGTCAAGATTCAAGTAGGTAGCACTAGTTGTACACCGCGTCAGCATGACAACGTATAACTTAAAGCTAAAATTTCATATCGTCACACTAGTTGAACACCTTTGGTGCTGAAGTGGTGTCAAAAAAATCCTTAACTTCCTTGGAATTTCTTTTTAAGTTTTCCTACAAAAAGGGAAAACTAATTAGGCTTTCAAATGAAATTACTTATTTGACTAGAATTAAACCAAAAATAATTGAATTCTAAATAAAATAGGAATCTATAATATTTCTTAATCAAACTCAAATTATACCCAAATTAAACCAATTTATTATTCAATATTCATTAAAAATTAACTCAAAATACATGTATAAATTACACACATCAATCTACAACCTGTGCGCACCTGCGAGTGCATGAACTATAGTCAACAAAAGGGATCCAAGTTCATGTTCCTTTCATCGACATTCATTATGTTTACCAAGAGACGTAAAGGTTGGTTTGGTAGTTTACAACTTGACTCTTTCAACATGAGTGTTCATAATCAAGTTAAATTCTTGATTCATCCACTCGATCTCATAAGGACAAATGGATGACTTCTATAGGTTCCATCATCGAAAGTTATCACTATTCATTGGCCTCTGCGGACTATCCAAACTGAGGTGTATGATTCTTGTCATTCCTTATGTATCGAGCTTACATAAGGTGAATGAGGACCATACGAGCCTAAGCATGGACAGTCTATAAAGGCTAATATAACGACAGTAATGGTGGCATACACTAGAGATATAATATCATTTGTGAATGTCAGGTTGAATGAACAACATCAAGACAAGGATAGCATGCAAGAGCTATGAGGGATCCTAGGGGCGATTTCTACTAGTTTATCTATATAAGTTGCGTAGGGCTTACGACTTGGGTTCCTTTAGCGAGAATGTCCCTATATAACTAGGGTTATGAACTTTGGTCAGAGAGCCTGATATTCTTTTGCATACTTGAGAAAAAACTGTACCCCATTTTGGACTTAGGAGCCGAACTGCATCACTTTAAGCCTTAAAACTTTTCTTGATCAAGTAAAGACTAATGGTGATAATACCTATCATCATGACCCTGTGACTCGAGTGGAATTATGATGGCAATGTCATTCAGTATTATCAAGGGTTTAGGTACCACGGTGCATATGGTGAGTGTGATGATATACAGTTATGCTGTTGTGAAGGTGAATAAAAATGTTATGTATAATAAGAAACAGTCTTTCATTCATACCCCTCAAATCAGAAGTCCCAGTGGAGTTGCCAAAAGCCTATGATTGCTTATAAGATTTGTGAGCTTATAGAATCAGGGCACACAGGCTAACGACGACTATTCTACTGGTTTTTTTCATTTATTATTATGGTGGGAGGGTATACCTGATTAGGCTACGTAAATTTAGAGTCACCACCCGACTTATATTGGGAAGAAGTGAAAAACTCACTTGCATAACTAGAGAATTTGGATCCGGGGGGTAGGAGTTACTTATATTGTTTCTTATTATGCACGTTGCTTGTTTATTCACTACTTCACCCTAGTTCTTGTTTTATGATGTATTTTACCACATATAAGCATTGGTCAGTTTAAATAAAGCAAGATATAATTGAGTTAACGAGCATTCATCACATGATAAATAAGCAATCAACTAAGCAAATAAACATGTAAGCAAGTACGCATGTAGCACACAAGCATACAAGAAAAAATCAAAATAAGAAAGAAAATAAGCAAAATAAAAATAAAAAATAGGGAAAAGGATTAAGGATTACAACCCGAGAGAAAAAGCCTATTCTAATAAATACATCCAAAATAGAAATTAAAAGGGGAATTGGGATTAAAGATTACATTGCCTTGAAAAATGCCTATTCAATTAATTACATTAAATAAAATAAGAAAAGCAAATAAAATAAATCTATTCTAATGATCCTGCAAAACAAATGTTAGTTTTCACAGACATGCAAGCACACATCACACGTAGGACAATTTAATATATTTTATTCATAATTGAAATAATAAATAAAGAAGTAATTAAACAAATAAGCAAGTAAGGATGTTAATGTATGCATGATGCACAATTTAAAAAATTGGGTACTTTAGTATAAAGTCATCATTTTTATCATTAAAAATAAGATTTTCATGATAATGCAAATGAATAAGAGGATAAAATAGGAAGGTATAAAAAGATGATGAAAGTGATAAAGATATTATTCTTACCATAAAAGTATTGACTTTATGATGGAAATAATAAATTTATCAAAGAAAATAACAAAATGATAAGGATGCAATTCACATAATTAAAATATGATAAAATGCAGAATTAAAAATATTAAAATGGCAAGGATATCATCTCCACTATAAAAATATATATTTTATGATAAAAATGACAACTTTGCCCCTAAGAAGGAGACAATAAAAATCACAAAAATGCAATAAGAATTATAAAAATACAGAAATAACTAATTTAAAATGATAAAGATGATATTTTTATCATAAAAACATAAACTTTATGATAAAAATACCAAATTTACCATAAAGACATAAATATGGCAAAAATAGTAAAAATACAATAAAAATCATAAA
>CATIWM010307749.1:0-20705 GCA_949671775.1 Mallotus repandus
TTATTAAAATTCTTTCTAAAATAAAATAGAATAAAATAGTTATGATTATTAAAATCATTTACTTTTCTCGATAATATTATATCGAGTCTCTTTAAAATTTCTTAAATCAATTTAATATGAAATCTCGTATAAAATATTTAAAATATTTATTTTGGTGGAAAACTGGTAGAACCCTAAACCATTATTCTAATAGTCTTTCGGCTCTCTCAATCCAAGTGATTGCCGTCCCGAGAGCAAAGCATCAACCAAATTACTTGGATTGAGCTAAAACCTAGTTCGTCTAAAACTTCACTAACAATTTTTTGGCATGTACCAAAAATTGGAGCAGCAATTTAACACTCTCGATGAGATCCATTTCAACAAGATGGCAAGATTACGGAGTGAATAAGAAATTTTTGAAGTTAGTTACTAGACCAACAATTCACCTGTAAAAATAGGTTGTCTATGGAAACAAATTATTGAAGGCTTGGTGCTTCAAGATCACTATTGGACCAAGGCACCTTTTGGCTATTTAGGCTAAAATTTGAAGATTATTGATACCACTGCTAATGAAGACATTAGTGCTCAAAATATTTTCACAAAAGGTATGAAGAAGATGCAAGACTCAATATAGTAGATAAAGAATTCTTTCCTCTATGTAGAAAATCAATAATGCTATGCAGAAAACTATGCAAAAGATGAATAGTTCATTTACTAGAATGAATGAAAAACTTTCCAAACTAGAAAGTCAAAATTTTGCACCAAAAGTGGAGATTCAACATCAAATGTATTTCAACGTTCATCTGCTAGACCAAATTCTGATGGAATCCATAATCATGATAATAAAAATAAGACAAATCTAGGCTTATAGCCTAAGAGTTATAATCAAGCGGTTATTCAGCAAGAAAGAGGCTCGGGGGCAATATTTCTCATGAGGAACAAGCAATTCTTTAAGGTCAAACATTAATTACCTAGGGCCAAGAACTAATTCCCCGAGGACAAAAGCAAAGCACATGGAGTAATATCCCATCAAAGGAATAATCAATCTCTCAAGGCCAAACACTAATTCCTTAGGGTTAAGTGGAACAAGCCAATTCTCCTTCTCCTCAGCCCCTAAGGGTTGGAGTAGACTTAAAAAAAGAAAAGAATGAGGCAGTATTATAGAGAAAAATCCACTTTCTTTAGTAGCTTTAACCAATTCTGTCAATATAAATTCGATAATGTTGTTGGATCTGAGAAAGAAAATTAGGGAGAAAGAGGAGTTAATTCAGTCTTCCAATAACAAACCAAATAGACTCGGGAGCTATTGGAGGTCTATTTTATATGAAAAATGCCCAACAATAGAGAAAAAGGACTCAAATTTAGATAGAGACTAAACCTGCTCCAAATACTTTCAGAAACAACTACAGGTCCCAACCAAGAAAGGATGAAAGGCCTGCACCAAAATTTAATAGTGAATTTATGGTGCCACAATCTATTTTACCAAACAAGAAGTGGCATAAAATGGAGCACTAAAAGTTTTCTCAGCCATTGACTTGTAAACAAAAAAGAAAATTTAGAGACAAAGAGTTGTTGAGAGAATACAAAAGGAACAAGAGGTAGAACCTGACGTCAAGGCCAAATTCAGGCCTAAAGCTACAAAGGATCCACTTTCTAACAAAAAGGAGTCCATGATGCAAGAGGCTAAGGAAGATGTCATTAAGATTTAGAACACTTGAGGGGCAACTTTCCTAGGAGAAACATCCTTAAGTGATATAACAATTCAGATAACTAGGTCAGGACAGCCTAAAAGGATGATTTTTGAAAAGCCATCTATGGAAGTGATAAAGCACATAAAGCCTTTATACATTAAATCTCATGATAATAAAGGGATAGCTGATGCAGTATTGGTTTTACCAATAAAAATTATTGTTGATGACAAAAAGTCCCTCAATGCCTTCTCTATGTTGGATGCAACTACAATACTAAAATTAGGGAGAGATTGTTTTGCATTGGAGTTAAAGAAAAACTATTTCCCATTATGTGGGGAAATAAAAGCTAAATAAATAAAATAGTTACTGGCCTCTAGCCATGAATTTGCCACTTAGAGGCAATATTTTGCTTTTTGGATTTTGATGTTGGCCTGAAAGCCACTTTTTAATAATTAAAGTTTGATTTTTGCAGTTTTGGTGTGTTAAAATTTCTTTTTTTGTGTTTCTTCAGTGTTTTTATAGTGTGTGAATAAGTGTTGTGAACAGTGATATGTTGATGAAATCTCAGCAGTATAACGACTGAAAATTGGACATTTTGGTTTTATGAGTAATGTATGGTTGTGGTGTACATGTGTAATGTGATCAATGGTGCAAAAAGTTAAAGAATCTAGTTAATTGAAAAGTGATAGGAAAATATAAAGCAAATCCCTAAGAAGGTATCAAGAGAATCCTTAAGAAACTATTTTATTAACTAGTTTTGGGTCAATGATGCAACTTGTAAAAATTGTAAAATTTGCCTGGCAAATAAAAAAGGCAGCACATAAAAATAAAGCCATAACTAGTAGATTTCCATAAGAATTTTGTAAGGTTATTATGCAAAAAATAATCAAACTTGACATTTATGCCAAGTAGTTGGTGAGACATAACATATCGCATGCCTATAAACCTTGAAAAAATTGATCATCATTATTTTTGTAATAAATGGAGGCAAGTCATTTAAATTCCCTAAGGCAATTGTTGAGAAAAGTGACCGAAGCACCAAGGCAAAGATTGGAGGAAATAAATTCACAAATGTCTAGCATGGCCAAAAGTTGTGGAAAATCTTGGCTAAAAGCTGTAGGTTGATGTTTGAAAAAAGTTGTCTAAATCCTAAGGCCATTGATTGAAAATTCGATTTTATAGATGCATCTTGGCTACATAAAGTAAAAATCTATGTTCAAATTCCTAAAATCACGAATAAGCAATTTTGGCAATTTAATTGCAAAAATAAGTAAAAGGTCTATTAGATAAGCATTTAAAGCAAAGATAAATGGCCAAAGAGATGTTAGAAGCCTTAGCTAGGCCAAGCATGATTGAGGTATAGGCAAAAATATTGAAAATGCTATGAATTATCATAAATTTTTTGTCTAAATAATGTAAAATTCTGCATTATACCTAGTGATAAATGATTATATAGCCAATAAATTTTGTATGAAAATGGGGAGCCTTCAATAACAATAAAGCCTTGCACCATGGAATTTAAATGCCTTGCTAAAAATCTTAAAGATTTCATAGCAAGAGTATTTATTTTTGCCAAAATAAACAAACAAAATCAATGTGCGAAATGATGTATCAAGAATTAAGATTTGCAAAATATTTTAGTTTATAGAGCTAAAATTGATAATTAAACCTTATAGCGCCTTGCAAGTTTGTATTAAGATGTTTTGAGCAAAGTTAAACAAACAAAGCTAGTTTTGGCAATTTATTGCTAGAATCAAGTGTAACTAATAATTGCTCAAAAATCAAAAGCAAAATCAATACAAGGAAAATTCACGGCAAAAGGAAGTAACAAAAGCAATTTGTGAGTAAGGAATTTTAGATTTGAAAGGAATGGCCCTAGTGAAATTAAAATAAAAAAAAAAGGCATGAATGTATTCAAAAGATAAAATTTTCACCTTGGGAAATTGCTTTTTTTAAAAGGGATTCATTAAATACAAGCCATGTCTTGGAAGTCACTTTGTCTTTGAATCAAAATTTTGTGTTTTGTCTATAAAAGAAAAAAAATAAAGATATCAGGGATGTCTAAATAAATTATTTTTGACATTATACTTGCTAAAATATTGTTTAGTCAATTTTTATTTGGGGACACTAAGGTTACAGGGTACAAATAAAGTTACCCATATATGAGATTAGTAAGACTCTGTGAATAAACAAGAGTCATAATTTAGTTGTGTTGGGGAAACAAGCAAGCCATAAAATGGGTTTGGGGAAATGATAAGATTTTGTCAAATTTTCCCTAGTTGCTTAAGATTTTTTGACTAACTAAGCAAGTTTTCATAGAAAGTGGCAAAACACAGAGATCCTCAACACCACCCAATGTAAGTCACAAATTGAGGATAAAAGGTACTGGGTGCAATGTGTTAATCAAAATTTATTCTGTAAACTTTCAAGACACGAACCAAGAAGCCTAGGGGATTATAACTATTTGGAACTAGCCAAGTTTCATTAATGCACAAATTTTTATTTCTTGGCTAAACCAAACAAATTACAAAACAGATCGCCAAACAATAAAGCTATTAGTGCATTGGCTTCAATAAAATGCAAGCCAAATGAGTTTGGTGAACTTATAAGTCCATAAAGAGCTAATTCTTGGAATAAAGTCGACTAGAGCATTCAATTTTTTTTATTAAACAATAATTTAATCAATAAAATTTTAGGGAAAAGATTGAAAATTAATCCAATTTTTCGGTTAAACAAGAATTTGGCTATCAAATGCACAAATAAAATTGTATCTTCGCTAGAAAAAGAATACAAAAAATTTGCCTTCAAAACTCACCAATAAAATGCAGTGAAGTTCAAGCCATGAAAATTGTCAATCACATAAGTTCACAATAATCTCAAAATTAAATATCTAAAGAAGAAATAAAAATTGAGCTAAGGAAATTAGAAATACCTTGTTTAATTCTTCTAAAATAAGTTTTGAGATTGGAAATGCTTTAGGGAGTTGATCAAAAATTGCATGAATGAGTTGTAAAATTGGCAAAGCTTGTGAATGTTGAGGCTTTTGAAGGTGGAGTTGCTATGTTGGGCAAAGCAATATGTGGATGATAGTTAGGGAGGCAGCAGCCTTGTGCGACAAGGTGGCTTAGTATAGGGCTGCTTTATAGCCTTTGGGCGTAAAGTTCCTTTGTGCAATGAAGCATTAGGCGGAGTCCACTAGGTGATGGCGGTAGGTTGCAGTGAGAAGCAGACAGTTTTCGGCAACAACTTGGGCATTGTCTTGGATGATTTCGGCAACAAGAGAGTAATAGGTAAGAAAAAATTAAAATTTCAAATTTTGGTGTTTTGGGTGTTGTGATTAATAAAAAATTAAAATTTCAAGTTTTGGTGTTTTGGGTGTTGTGATTAATCAAAGAAATTGAAAAATTGAAGTGATTATCTTGGGTTTTGAGCAATCAAGTGTTTAGGTGTTTAAAAATTGAAAAGAGTTGGAGAAGAAAAATGAAGGTTGAGAAATATTTGGTAAAAAAAAGGAGCTGTAGATCACCAGTTTATTCATCCACATTGGTGACAGAGTGGGGTCCATAAATTGCCATATCATTTATTACCTGCAAAAACATTAAATTATTATTTATTAACAGGTTCACACACTTAATTATAACAAATAAAAGTTATGACACTCAATTGTAAAATTTTAAAAAGTTTGAAAACCAAAATAGTCATTATCCCGCAAGCTTACAACCTAAGGAGTTGAAGAAAAGTAACCTACACAAGTATGAAGATTAATGAAGTATTAATTGAAGCTGGTGAAATTTATCTATAAAAGCAAGGAGGAGCAAAGAAATCAGGGATCATCTACACACATCAATCATCACCTATCAATAACCAATCATCATAAAATCATTATCATTGCCAATACTTTATTTTGCTTTTCTTTTAGCTATTTCAGTTCCTAAGATTGTAATTATTTTCATCAGTGCAAAATTTACCTTTTCAATATTTAGTGAAATTCTCTTTCTTAGTTATCAATTGAATTTATAAAATCTTTGTTGAAATTCAAGCAAATTATGGTAAAGGCACTTAAGAATCCTTTTCGTTTGATAGCAGTCAAATTTTTCATTCGAGGATTATCTCCTCTAGCATGCTCAAACTCGAACCAAACCTAGTTCCTCCAAAAATTTACCAATAATCTTTTAGCACGCACTAAAAATTGGAGCAACATACGTTAAAATTTCTAAAGGCTTACTACATGTTTCAGAGGCTTCATGCTTTCCTACTGCCTAGTGTCGACCATGTGCTCATAGGGTACGGATCGTGATAGGGCTTTTTATAGCCATGCAAACCATGCAAATGGCTTATACCAACAATACACATAATATGTCTAAAAAAGAAAGGAACCAAATAAAAGAGTAATATTAACAAAAAAAATTACTTCAATGCAAATAAAGAAATAAAATCATAAAAAATTCAAAATAACACAAATAAACTAAAAAACTAAATAAAAATAAAATAAAGTAAAAAAACTGATAGCATTTAAACAACTAACTTAACAAGTGGTAATAACAAGATTAATATGACAACCTTAGTAGATAACTAAAAGGTACAACTAATGTTTAACTTAATCTATGTCGTCGTCATCATCCCAAACTTGGTCAAATATTGGTGACTGTATCCATTGTTACTTGATTAGCCTAAATTCAACATATTGCATTTAGGTTTTATGTGCCTTAATTGGCCATAATGCTTGCATATTCTTCTTGAAGATGCTAAAGTTTGGCGAGTACCTTTAGAGTGAATCTTTCTAAGATCTTAATGACATTGCTAGGTTGTTCTCGAGTTGAAGTTTATTTTTGTATAGGCATTTCTCTAACTAATGTATTGAGCATTGTTTTAATGCAAGCATACAACAAACTAATCTCATTTCTAATTTCATTAAAAGGTCCATCAGAAGTAGATGCAATATGGAAAAGGCAATAACAATCATATTATAAAGTAGTAAATCATTTGTTCTAGTGTTCTCAGCATTTTGTATAGATTGAACTTGTAACTAAAAACTAGATTTAACATCCTTTCTCCATCGCCTCTTAACCAATAAGCCATGAATGGATGCAAAGTTTAGCCTTTTCGTTATAGTAAATATATATATCTATGTAGGAATGATTCTTCTAAAAAAAACCATATGAACATATCATCTTCTAGCCATCCAAGGAATATATGATGAGGTGTAATAAGGAACCTAGAATAATTAGACTTTTGAACCCTTTAGTTATATGGACTCATGAACAGTAAATTTGAGAACCCCTTAATCAATTAGCAAATCACCTCAAAGATCGCTAGGAAATAAGTTAATTATTGATTAATATTAGAACATTAAGAAACTAAGTCCTTAAGACCCCAACCTATAAAGACGCTTTACAGTTTGACAAATTTGATAAGTTAAAATGTATTCACTCAAGAACATAAGAGAGCAAAGCTCTAAAATAAAATTTCATTCATAATAAAATCAATAATGTGTTTAACAACCTTAAACAAGCTCTTTATACCCTTGGTATAACAAAGGTGAAGTAGGAAACAAATAAATATTCAACATAGCTAAGTAAATAAACTTTCAAAAATACTAAACACTAGATAGTTCTGTCGCACACAGCTGTGTCATAAATGACGCACAATTATGTCCTATTTACCACTTCAGTTTGAGGGTAACAAGTAGTAGAAATAACAATTTAATCTCAAGTATTCCCAATAAAACCCTCCAAAAGTAACTAAAAAACTTAACATCCCCATCACTTATAATGCTTTTAAGCAATTCGCGTAAATGCACAACATCTTTAAAAAATAAATCAGCAATGTTGGTAGCATTATCAGTTTTATGATAAGCAATAAAATAAGCCATCATACTAAATCTACCAATAGCCACAAAGATGTTGTCTTGACCCCTTTCTATCCTAGGTAAACCTAATATAAAATCCATGGATAAATATGTCTAAGGTTCACTAGGCACGAGTAAAGATGTATACATCCCATGAGGTTTTAACTTAGATTTAGCCTTTTTACAAGTAATGCATTAATCATAAACTCTAACAACATCTCGCTTCATATAAGGCCAAAAAAGTGTTCAATCAGAATTTTATAAGTCTTATGAAGCCTAAAATGTCTTATTAATCCACTCCATATGATTCCCTAACAAACAATTCTTGCAATGAGCATTTAAGCACACATAATCTATTCTTTTTAAACAAAGTAACCATCATGCCTATAAAAATCATTAAAAGTATATCCATTACTTCATGCACTATAAATTTGTCCAAAATCATCAGCATGCTTATACAACTCTATAATATGTTCAAAGCCTAATAACTTAGAATTAAGAGTGTTAAACAATGCATACTTTTGAGACAATGCATCAGCCACTATATTTTCATTACCTTGTTTGTACTTAATAACATATGAAAATGTTTCAATAAACTTCATCCATTTAGCATGCCTTTTAAAAGTATATTAAAATTGGACAAAGAAAGTATTGGTATATGCATAATTTGTCCTTAGTTCAATAAAAGCATTTTCTTGTGCATTTCCTCATATAAACCCAACACTCCAGTTCATAATCTTAATGAGTGGTGCAATAATGGTGCTAAAGACTCTGATAAAGTTTTATAGAAACTAGAGAACCAATGAAAGCTCCTCACCTCACTCACTGGTGTATGAAATCCACAAGTGTACAAAGTCGTCTAAGTAGTAACAATATCAATCCAACAGGGAGTGAATGTTGATTATTGGACTACTTTCTGTGTTTATTCGTTTAGACAGTCAAACAAAGTTTTCACTAAAAATTTAAACTAATCTAGGAAACATAATTAAATTACTCTAAAATTTATTAATTAAATAGATGTTAGGGTTTTTATCCCTAGCTCAATTTTATTAAAAAGTCATGTTAATCTCCCTACCACTTCTGAATTTGTTCCATTTCCTAAGCATCTTTAGACATATGAAAGTCTCTCCCGAGCACTCGTATAATTTTATTGATCACAAAAACTACCCAAGTGATTAGCTCTCACTACTCAAGCAATTAATTATTCTCAATACTAAAGCAAGCTTTTCAAGGAATATTAACAACCAAACCGTCTCTCAACCAATTTGATTAATTAACATATTATTATTCTATTCTAGAAAGGGATCTTCTCTCGATCTCACCACATCGTCTAATTCAATTTCTAGGGTGCGCAGTCCTAGGAAAGCATTAGGCTCAATAATAATCATGGATTATAGATTTAGTGACATGAAGTTTAACTAATTAAGTTCATACTTAAGCTGAGTTTAAAAACCCCAACTACTAATTTAGCCACTCATGGCAATCAAGAAGAAAGAAGAAGAGAAATTGAGAATTGAAAAAATAGGCAGTATAATATATTAAATAAAGTAAAAATAATAATTAGAAGGACAAAACCCCTTTTTATTCTTCTTCTCTTGAATAATGTTCACAATTGTTCTTTAATCTTCAACTCTTGATAGTCCTTTAGTAGATAACAAAAATAAAATAAAAAATAAAATAAAATTCTTCTTGAAAGTAAAAGTGAACTATGTTGTTCTCTAGACTAGCCTCCCTCTTAAAAAGAGGCAAAATAAAACTATATATAATAGTCCTCTCCAAACCCTAAAATAAACTTCCTAAATTTAAGTTTCAGCCATTGTGCATAGCCACGCATATCTGGAACTTTAGAAAATAATCAAATCTGGTATGCCCATGCACACTTTAGTGCATAGCCCTGCACACCCAAGCATGGCCATGCATCTACAAACTTGGCTTTCTTCGGATTAGGTATGGCCTTGCACAGCCATGTGCATAGCTATGCATTTACTACCCAATTCTCACTTTAATATAAATATAATTAGAGCATGACTTCTTCATGAAAGTTGTAGCTACAGAAGTAATCTTTCCATAGAATCTTAAATCATCTCAATTGGACCTTTTTATCTCAATATATCTCTAAAATACTGAGAGTTGCACAACCTAAAATGAAAGATGCATATGCTGACTTAGACCAAATGTTTAAAAACCCAAACGAACTCCAATTTTGAAAAATAAGCTCAATTAGAAAATATTAAAATGTCTAATTCAATTGTCAATAAGATCACTTTCTTATTATAAAGCTCTAAGGATGTCAAAAGCCTCCCTTATTATCAGAGGTCGAATCAGCCCAAAAACGTACCTACCAAAACAGCATAGAAAAGCATAAAATGCAACTAAAAACTAACAAAAACATAACAAAATACTAGAAACACATAAAAACCTACTTAATCAATTTTAACATAAAATATGTCAATATTCATTATTATCCTTGACTTTAGACTCGCAAAACTTGACCAATTAGTGCTAAAAATCTAATATTTTTCGCACTTATCAACTCCCCCACATTTCAGCTTTTTCTTGTCCTCAAGCAAAATATGAAACCAACCTATTCATAATAAAAAATCAAATCATTGCTTAGTTTTAAATTAACTAGCTATGGTAGCCTTCATTTAATATAATTTAAGTCAAGGTCAAGGACAAGCTAAATTACCGTGTGAAGAGCAAACTTCTCAATTGAATTCAAGAAAATGAAAGATTAAAAGCAAAGAAAGATGGAAGCAAATAGAGATTAATTCAATACTTGGCTAATCTTTGAATTCTTATGCATAAGGCACTTTGTAAGGATTTTTATTATTTTATTCAACAAAAGTTTTCCCAATGGCAGTATCCCCCACCTTTCCCGCACTACTCAGTGTGGATACCTCACAAAAGGTCCTTTGGATACTCATTCTCTATTTAAGAGCATTGGATTAGAATCAGCATATAAAGATTTATAATTTCAAGGTTTTAGCTCGTTTTAACGAGTGCATTTTATGCTCCATCTCATTTTTATTTATTTATTTTATTTTTATAGAAACCAAAATACATAAGAGTTGACTAACTTCAAGAGTTGAATTTTAAATCTCTACTTACAAACACCTTTCTTAAAAATCAAGCCTCCAAATTCAATCACTCAATTAAGAAGTAAGCATTAAGTTCATTAACAGCTAAAAAGTCTTAACCACAAATCATTATACTAATCTTAAAAGTCCAAACTCACATTAAATAAAGATTACCACATCTTTTCAAGAAGACTATATTCAATGAATTAGGTTCTACTTAAGAATAGGTCTCAAAAACTTAAGTGTCATGCATGATAATTCCTAACAACCTATATGAATAAAACAAAAACACATAAAACATATAAAATGCAAATAGAAAATGACTTAAAATAAAACACAAAAAGACACAAAAAATTACATTATAAAACTCAAATTACTCCACTCCTCCACACTTAAATTCAACTTGTTCTCAATGTTGGTAAATTAGAAGAAAAATGAGGAATTCACACAATGAATAAATTATTTTGACAATAAAGCTTACTGCCCTTTTTATGTCCGACACTTGTGTGATCATAGGTTGAGTTGCTCGATCTTTTATGCTCAATTTCCTTTCAATTTACCTGAAAAAGAAATTGTGGGGGGAATATGAATTTAAAGACATACAAACACAAAAAAAATAAAAAAAATAAACAAGATGAAAACTAAAAATGAAGTTGGGTTGAGGCCCCAAGAAGCTCTTATTTAAGAGGTCATAAGCCTGACCATGGCATGAACTATGTGTTGGTGTTGATCAAATAGGCAAGGTGATGAAAATCATCTTCTTTGCCTCTATAATACTTGTATAACCTCTAGCCATTCACTTTAAATTTCGCTCCTTGATTGTTTATTAATTCCATATCTTCATAGAGAAAGAATTGTGACACTATAAATGGTCCTAACCATCTATTCTTGAGCTTCTCTGGAAATGAACCCAACTTAGGCTTAAAAATAACATATGATTTCCAATTTCCAAACGTTTCCTCTTTATGCTTGCATCATGCCACTTCTTTGTTTTTCTTTATTAATCTTTGAGCTTTCACATTGAGTAACTGTGTTTTTGAATTTGAGAAGCCTTTCTTTATCATGAGATTGTACTTACAAACACGTCTCTGCATCCTCCAAATCATAAGATTTTGCTAACCTCCCTCATTGGACTTCATTCACACAATCATCAACAAAATCAATTCTCATGCAATTATTAAGTTTAGGTGGGTGTTTAATACCTTGGTAAACATTAAACTTACAGCTTTTTTCACCCACTCTCAATATAAGAGTACCTTTAAAGATGTTAATGATTGCTTTGGCAATGTACATGAAAGGCATACCCAAAATCAATGGTACATCTTCATCTTGCTCAAAATTAAGCACAACAAAGTCAACTAGGAAAATGAATTTCCTTGCTTTTACTAATACATCTTCCACTATTCCTTCGAGCTGCTTGATTGTCATGTCTGCAAGCTACAAGCATATATTAGTAGCTCTCGCTTCACCTAAGCCAAGTCTATTGTAAACAGATAAAGCATTAAATGAATAAAAGCACTTGAATCACAAAGAGCTTTTTGAAAATTTAAACTTCCAACAGCGCAAGGTATAGTAAGACTCTATAGATGTTTACTCTTCAGTGGAAGTTTATTCAAAATGATAGCACTACACTCCTTACTAAGTGTAATATTCTAAAACTCTTGTAGCTTCTTCTTGCTTGAAATAAGCTCCTTCAAGAATTTAGCATATTTGGGCATTCGTGCAATTGCTTCCACCAATGGTATATTTATGCATAGTTTCTTAAACATCTCCAAGAATCTAGCAAGTTGTTGATCATGCTCTTTCTTTATAAGCCTTTAAGGAAATGGAACGGGCGGTTCATATGGTTTAAGTGGTGGAGGAAACTCCTTCTTTTTATTATTATCCTACTATGTATCCTTCTCCTCAACATGGGCTTTAACATGTTCTATCTCTTTTCCTGCCTCATTCTCTTCTTCATTACTAGATGTAGGTGCACTCTTCTTGGGTGGTTGCAATTATGTACCACTCCTCAGAGTAATTGCTTTAACATACTCCTTACAGTTCTTTTCAGTGTTGCTAGGTAATGCTCTTTAATTCCTTGAAGAAAGAGAATTAGCCAACTGACCCACTTGCACTTCTAAGTTATGAATTGAAGAAGAATGGTTCCTAAACATTAGTTGAGTATCTTAATGCAATTGTTCAAATCTCCCCTCTAACCTCTTAGTAGCCTTATCCTGTTAATTCATCTTTATTAGCATTATATCCATGAATTACTCTATTTTGCTCTCTAAAGAATGTGAAGAAGAAGAAGCTTTCTCTTGTTAAAAATAGAATTAACCTTGATCGTAATAAGCATTAGATCTTTCAAAACCTTATTGTACTTGAGGTATCCATTGACTACTTCCTTAATTGTTCCATGAAAAGTTTGGATGATTCTTCCAACTCGAGTTATATGTATTACCTATCACAGGATTATATTATTGACCCTCATTAAAATTGCCACCATAGTTCATATTCTCCAGGATAAACTCTGCATGAATTGGCACTCAATGGTAGGATTTCCACCATGATAAAGCTCATAAGCTGAAAGAGTAGAAGGAGAAATTTCATTAATGTTCAATTTCTCCATTCTTTTTGTTAAGGCATCCAATTTTGCATTCAACATTGTCAACCCATCCACTTTTAGTGCGCCTCCCTTTCTTGGTATAGCTCTCTCATTAGACCACAAACTTTGTCTATTTTTCATCTCCTAAAAAAGATCTAAACCATCCTCTGGTGTCTTAGACATGATTGTTCCCCCAGCAGTTGCATCTATGTTGACTCTAATTGATGGATTCACACCCTTGTAAAAATATTGAGCCAAATCCTAAGCAGGTATCAAATGAAGTAGACATTGTCTCTGAAGATCCTTGAATTTATCCTAACATTTATAGAAGTTTTTATCCTCCCTCTAATAGAAAGAATTAATCTCATTTATGATTCTTAGCACTTTTATAGGTGGAAAGTATTTATTGAAAATGATGTATACATCTCCTACTAAGTGTTAATGGAGTTGGGTGGCAAGCTAGTAAACCATCTCTTCGCCGTATCAGTGAGTAAGAAAGGAAAAAGTATCAATTGAATAGCTTCTGGCTGCACCCCATTCATTCTGAAAGTTGAACAATACTCCAACAATCTTGTCATATGGCCTATTGGATCTTTCTGAGGCAATCCATTGAACTGGGAGTTCTGAATCATTTGAATCATGGTTGGATTGATTTCAAAATCATTAGCAACAACTACAGGTCTCATAATATGATGTTGATCCCCTTGCATGTGAGGACTAACAAAGTCCCTTATTGTTCTTTACACATTCGGTATGTTTTGATTTTTAGGTTGTCATGCAAGTGGTGGGTCTTGTTGATCATTACCTCTATTTATAATTCCATTTTCAACTCTATTTATCATGTTCCTTCTTCTTCTTAATCTCTGTAAAACATTCTATCAATTTCAGTATCTAAAGATATCAACAATTCACCTTGTCTAGTAGTATTGTGTGTTGAGCGGATGCACTAGTAAAGCTTCTAATAAGACAATGAAAAACTAGAAAAAGCCAAAAATAGTGCAACTAAATAAATTAAAAGTAAAAGTCTAAATCAAAAAATACAAATTTTATCACAATATCAACTTATCACTCCTCGGCAACAGCGCCAAAAACTTGGTACGTGAAATCCACAAGAGTATGGAGTTATCCAATTAGTAAAAATATCGATCCCACAGGGAGTGAATGTTGATTATTGGACTACTTTCTATATTTATTTGTTTAGACAGTCGAATAAAGTTTTCACTAAAAATTTGAACTAATCTAGGAAACACAATTAAATTACTCTAAAATTTATCAACTAAATAGATGTTAGGGTTTTTATCCTCAGCTTAATTTTATCAAAAAGTCATGTTAATCTCCCTGCCACTTCTGAATTTGTTCCATTTTCTAAGCATCTTTAGACATATGAAAGTCTCTCTCAAGCACTCACATAATTTTATTGATCATAACAACTACCCAAGTGATTAGCTCTCACTACTAAAGCAATTAATTATTCTCAATACCGAAGCAAGCTTTTCAGGGAATATTAACAACCAAACTGTCTCTTAACTAATTTAATTAATTAACATATTATTATTTTATTCTCAATAGGGATCTTCTCTCGAACTCACCCCACTATCTAATTCAATTCCTAAGGTGTGCAATCCTAGGAAAGCATTAGGTTTAATAATAATAATGGATTATAGATTTAGTGACATGAAGTTTAACCAATTAAGTTCATTCTTGAGCCGGGTCTAAAAACCCCAACTACTAATTTAGCTACTCATGGAAATCAAGAAGAAAGAAGAAGAGAAATTGAGAATTATAAACATAGACATTATAATATATTAAATAAAGTAAAAAGGATAATTATAAGGACAAAACCCCTTTTTTTATTTTTATTCTCTTGAATAATGTTCACAATTGTTCTTTAATCTATTCTTAATGATCCTTCAGTAGATAACAAAAATCAAATGAAAAATAAAATAAAATTCTTCTTGAAAATAAAAGTGAACTATGTTGTTTTCTAGACCACCCTCCCTCTTAAAAAGAGGCAAAACAAAACTTTATATAATAGTCCTCTCAAACCCTAAAATAAACTTCCTAGATTTGAGTTTTAGCTATCGTGCACAGCCATGCATATCTGGAACTTCAAAAAATAATCAAATCAGGTATGCCCATGCACACTCTAGTGCATAGCAGTGCACACCCATGCACAGCCGCGCATCTACAGACTTGGCTTTCTTCCGATTAGGTATGGCCATGCATGGTCATGCATTTGCTACCCAATTTTAACTCTGATAGACACAGAAATAAGCTTTCCATATCATCTTGAATCATATCAATTGGACCTTTTTAGATCAAGAAATTGCTGAAATACTGAGAGCTGCGCAACCTAAAATGAAAGCTACATATACTGACTTCGACTAAAGGTTTGCAAAGCCAAACGAACTCTAATTTTGACAAATAAACTCAATTTGGAAAGCTTAAAATGTATAATTCAAATTTTAAGAAGATCACTTTCTTATTATAAAGCACTAAAAATGTCAAAAGCCTCCCTTATTATCAGAGGGTGAAACAACCCAAAAATGTACCTTCCAAAACAACATAGAAAAACATAAAATGCAACTAAAAACTAACTAAAATATAGAAAATACTATAAACACATAAAAACCTAGGTTTAATAAATTTTAACCTAAAATATGTCAATATTCATTATTATCCTAGACTTTAGACTCACAAAACTTGACTAATTAGTGTTAAAAATCTAGTATTTTTTGCACTTAGCACTCATACTCTTAGGTGTTGACCATTTTTGGATAGAATTTTCCTTTTCTTTATCAACCTCAATTCCTTTAGCACTTATAATATACCATAAAAACATTACTTTTTCCATGCAAAAGGAACACTTTTAAGATTAACATATAGCTTGTCTTTCATAAGCACTTCAAGCACATAACTCAAATGATGCATATGCTAATCTATGTCTTTGTTATATTCTAAGATGTTATCAAAGTACAGAATAACAAACTTACTAATGAAAGTACATAAAATATGGTTCATGAGTCTCATAAAGGTATTAGGTGCTTTAATAAGACCAAATGGCATATCTAACCATTCATACAACCACTATTTATTCTTAAAAGATAAATTTTCCACTCATTACCAACCTTCATTCTTATTTGATAGTAACCATTATGCAAATCAATTTTAGTAAAAACATAAGAACCATATAATTCATCAAGCATATCATTTACCTTAGGTTTAGGATGTCTATACTTTACAGTGATTGTATTGATAACTCTGTAGTCTACACACATCCTCTATGATCTATCCTTCTTAGGCAATAAAATCATAAGCACAACATATGGACTTGGACTTTTTCAAACATACCCTTTAAAAAGTAGCTCCTACACTTGCCTTTGAAACTCATTTATCTCCTTTAGATTACTTTGATAGGCTGACTTATTTGGTATGACAGCCTCAGGTATAAAGTTTATTTTATGCTCTATCCCTCCAATAAGTGGTAATCCACTTAACATGTCCTAGAAAAAGACATCTTCAAATTCCTCTAAAAGAGAACAATAACATAAGGCAAACAAGAATTAAGGACATTAGTAGAAAATAGTCCCTTTTGTTCAAAAGTACAAATATAGGCTATGTAAAGCATGTTTAACCTCATTTCCTTAGAAAAAAAACTCTCATTCCTCTTACCTTTCTCCTTAGGCCAAATGTCCAACTCTTTTCCCTCATTATCATTTTTATTACTCTTAGTCTTGCTTTTGTTTTCTCTCTCACTCTTGCTCTTTCCACTCTTTAAATCTCTCTTTTTCTTTTAACTCTTTTAGTCTTTTGTACTCTCAACCTCATTTTTTATAAGTTGTTCTTTTTGAATTTTACATTATTCCTTATAAACTTGTTTTAGATTCTTTAGTATGAGAGTAACCTTTTACCCATCCTTCACAAAAGAATACCTATTTAAAGACCCATAATGTGTAACTCTTCTATCATATTGTCATGGTCTCCTAAGTAATAACCAACCTACATGCATAAATACTACATCATTTAATACTTTATCAGAATATCTACCTATAGAAAATGATGCTAAAACTTGCTTATTTACCTTGACCTTACCATAATCATTTAACCATCGAAACTTGTAAGGTCTAGGGTGTGGCATAGTAGGTAACTCCAATTTCTTGAGCATAGTCATACTTGCCACGTTTGTACAATTCCCTCCATCAATAATCATACAACACATCTTATCTTGAATATGGCATTTAGTGTGAAAAATATTGTCTTTTTGCTGCTTTACGTCATCTTCTTTAAATTACAAGTTAAGTGCTTGTCTTGCCACTAAAAAATCTATTAACTGAATTATCTATGCCATCATCACTATAATATTTTAATGGTGGCATCTCTTCATCATCACTTTCCTCCTTACTTTAAGTCTTTTATGGCCCTATGCTCTCTTACTACTATTGTCCTATTATTCAGACATTAAGATATAATGTGGCCATGTCCAAAAAACTTGAAACATTAAATGTCTTTATTCTTGGTCTTCGGTTTTATTTCATAGTTGAACCTTCCTTGCCTTTGCTCATGTTAGGAATAACCTTGGTTCCTTTTCATTTCTTTTTCAAAAAGAATTCCAATTAATTTTAGAACTTGAAAAAGGTATAGTGTCATACTTAGTTATCTCTTTGCATTTGAGTTGCTTTTCCACTTTGACAGTAATATGAACTAGCTCCTCTAAATCTATATAGTATTGTAAGTCCATTAGGTTAGCAATGTCTTTATTGAGTCCTCTATAAATCATGGCATGGTTGCCTCCCTATCCATCTAAGTCAATCAGTGTTATGAGCATCTTCATCTTCTTGTAATAAGCTTCCACACCTTTAGTCCTTTGTGTAAAAGATTAAATCTTTTGATGCAACTCACAATAGTAATGCCTCAGCACAAATCTCTTTCTCATCAAGGACTTTAAATCATGCTAATTACCAATCGGCCTCTCTAAATTGTGCCTTCTACTAGTCACAATATGATCCTACCAAATAGTAGCATAGTTAATAAATTAGGTAACATACAATTTTACCTTCTTTTCCTTAAAAAAGTTGTGGTAATAAAAAAAAAAGCTTTACTTTTATCCCATTTTAAATAAGCCTCCAAATCTATTTTCTTTGAAAAAGGGGATTTTAAGCTTTATGCTTCCAAAATTTCTGTTAACATTATCATCTTCATGATTTATAGCATTAAATCCTCTACATAATCAATTTTTGCCTCCTCTTCCTCTATTGCCTTAGCCCATGGGAATATAATCTTCCTCCTCAAAGTCGAATTCTTCCTCCTCATCACTACCCTTAAAATTGTGCTTTTCATTACCTCAGTTTATAACCCTTTGATCAACTTTTTTGCCTCCTTGAATTTATGGTGTAGGTTCCCGCCTTAAAGTCTATGCTAAGTTATCAAACCTTTCAATCATAGCCATATCTAGCCGAGCAAATTTTTGTTTAACAACCTTCATCCACGTCTTCATATCAACCTCCTCTTTTTCCTTTTACTAGATGAGCTATTAGACATTGTTCTTATAAGAAAAGTTAGTAGAAATTTCCTCACAAAGCACTCATTCTCATGTTTCACTCAAATTTGATGACATACTTCTGTGTTTCACTCAAATTGTGGCTTTTCACTCTATTTGTAATACCTCACGTTTCTTTTTTCTCTCTAGTCCACTGCCTTTTTATGTTCTTAATCAAAATTAAATCAACCATGCAAAGGAATCAACTAACTAAGTGACAACTTCAAAGTTAGAAATTTTAATCACTTAGTTGAGGCAAAATGGAAAACTAAAATAAAAATGAATAAAAGAGCTAACAAAATTTAAAAAAAAAGGCAAAAGACATTATTGACAGTTGTGCGTTGACTCAACACTCTTTGATCACTCTCCTTTTTTTTTATTGTTATGTGAACATAGAGGAGTAGTGAGGGGAGTATTAAAAGAGCTCCTAAGGATGACATAAAGGCACTTACAACCCTATAACCTAGCCAAGAGAAATCAGGAGTTGCCACTCGGTATCATTTGAGAAATTTTTTTGTTAGGGACTAGGCAAACTCAAATCCTTTGCTTGGAACCAAATCCACCTGCAGGATAAAGTATTAGATTCATATATCATTGTCTGTAGGAGTGGAGTCTTTATATTCGAGGCATCCATATAATACTCGGATGTTGAGCACGGCTAGCCTTATTAGTTGACATAATGCTTCCAAGAATTATGTACTATTTCAAATCAACCACTAGATGCAAATATGAACACAATGTATGTACACAAGCACATTACAACAATACATCCGGGTATGGTATAATGCATGAGCATGGTATTATATTGGTAATCATGGAAAGATGCATGGACATAGTGAATTATGATACATGATTATAGTTTTTTTGCATGGATATAGCAAAACATGAAAAGATTTATGAACATAACAATAATATAATCATACTATTCTACATGGCATGGTAATTATGGGATAATCATATTAATTATAGTATGAAAATCCTAAGCATGTCATTCTAAACTCACAAAAAATAAATCAATAAATAAATGTTAGAGAGGCTAATGCTTTTACGAACATCTCCTCCTTTGATGCTTTATTAACTGATATTTAGGACCAAAAATATTGAAAATATTTTTTAAAAACATATTTATTATAAAAGCTAAAAATATTTGTAAAATTTTAAAAAAGCGAAAATATGAATTTTAAGAAAACAATTTTATAAAAATTTTGACAAAAGTTTATTTAGGGATATTGGAGCCTTGTATTTATGAAATGAATTATCCATCAAATTAGAATTCAAAATGTAAATGTTGTACCTTGAATAGATTAATTTAATATTATAAATTATTTACTTATCATATCCTAATAAATATTTTAAAATGTGAAAAAGATTCTTGCAATTAGTTCAATCGAAGATCATGATTTATTAGATGCACTCATAAAATAATATTCACGTAAAAAATACAAGAGAAAAAATAGTTTATAAATAATATATTAAGTTAAAAATAGGAATATAAAATAAAATGTATAAAATAGAATTTTTATTTAATATTGAATTAGAAAGCAAAAATTAATAAAATGAGAAAAATATAATTTATAAATGACACAAAGAATATGGAAAATATTGTTAATAATCATTATGATTATAAAATGAGAAAATAAGAAATAAAAGACATAGGTGTGGAAAGAAAATATTAAAATTTGATATAATAAAAAAATAAGAAGTAGAGGACTGAGATGAGAATGGAAAAATGTTAAAACAAAAAATAATGAAAAATAGAGTTGCTTGGGATATATAAGAAACAATTTTCATGCAAAATAGATAAGGGATTATAAACTAATTAATAATTATTAAGATATATAATATCTATTTAATCATCATAATACGAAATAATCAAAAAAAAAAAGATAACATTAATTTTCAAATGAAGTAAGAAAGGTAATGATAAATAGAACACTATATATATATATAGTGTTCTATTTATCATTACCTTTCTTACTTCATT